>JASKDV010019213.1:0-16621 GCA_032466395.1 Aegires albopunctatus | reverse complement strand
CACCAATCCTTCTTTTCTAAACTCCTAGACTTTCTAAAGCTAGCAACAAGGTAATGTATCACTTTCGACTGCCTATTGTCAGAGCTGTCAACCTAAGATTTGCAGTATTTGTATCCAGAGTATCTAATTTGTATTTTCATCAGCAAATTGGTATTCTATGGACCAATGTTCACACATCGTCATATGATGTTATCATTTTAATTGAAATTCCCGGTATGTCAAGTTTTTTCTTACCCACTTGGCCATTTCCCCCGGGTTTTCAAGGCCTTGAAAAGTCAGTTTAAAATTCCCAGTTTTCCCGTTATTGGGAGAACTCTGTGAAACAGAATGACAAAGATTTAAACTTGACCGACGGAAGTGAAACAAAGGCCGGAAGTGAAACAAAGGCCGTGCACTTTTCTTGAGACGAAAACCGGCAAAAACTCGGTTCCGTTGAATTTGTATTTTTATCATCTAGTTTGTATTTTTGTATTTTCGTCTCAAATTTATATTAAAATACAATTATTGGTTGGCAGCTCTGTATTGTGGTCATTGTGTTGAATTTACGCATTTCTATTACGTTGGTGATTTCAGGGTTTTGCAAGACGGCTGCCATTGGCATCCAAAACATAGTATGTTTGATGACAACAATGTTGACTTGCCTCTGACAGATAGGTTTAATTTACATACATGGGCAGCATCATTCGGCCTGACGGAGGGACCAAGGATGATATGGGCAGTAGGCTTGGTAAAGCCCGAAATGTCTTCAGAAATTTGAATCAATGTGTGGAGATCGAAACAATACAAGACAAAGACGAAATTGAGGCTATATCAGAGTTGTGTGATGTCTACCTTCCTCTATGGATCAGAATGCTGGAGAATTACACTGACAGAGAGCGACCTCAGCAAACTCCGTACCTTCCACACCATATACCTTCGCAGGATCCTTAAGATATTTTGGCCCCGTCGCACTACTAATGAATATTTACTACGGCAGACGAGTCAAGATGACATGGTGACCATTATCAAGACAAGGAGATGGAGGTAGATAGGGCATATGGTGTGGAGGGAACCCGATGCTATCTCAAGAACGCGATGCATTGGACCCCAGAGGGGGGAAGAAAGTGAGGGAGGCCCAAGAAGGCCTGGAGAAGGACGGTGGAATGTGAAACGAAGGCATTGAGAGTAACATGGGGTTCCTTAACCAGAATGGCACTGGACCAAGAGGAATGGAAAGCCTTTGTTGCTGCCCTAAGCACCATGTGGTGTAATGGGAATTAGTTAGTTATCTCCTAGATTGTAGTCCATCTCCGAGAGAATTAGTTATCTCCTATATTGTAGTCCATCTCCGAGAGAATTAGTTAGTTATCTCCTAGATTGTAGTCCATCTCCGAGAGAATTAGTTATCTCCTAGATTGTAGTCCATCTCCGAGAGAATTAGTTAGTTATCTCCTATATTGTAGTCCATCTCCGAGAGAATTAGTTATCTCCTAGATTGTAGTCTATCTCCGAGAGAATTAGTTATCTCCTAGATTGTAGTCCATCTCCGAGAGAATTAGTTAGTTATCTCCTAGATTGCAGTCCATCTCCGAGAGGACTTGGCACTCCTTTTGTCCTAACCACTTAAGGACAAGGGGCAGAAGAAGGCAACCAGAACAGTTGAATTTCAAATTCAAACTTGCACAGATTTGAACTTTGGCTTAATAGGTGAGCTCCTTACTCACTGAGCTATCAGAAACGGCTCCTGAATAAATTAAAAGCTTATCAAATTGAAATAGTTGAATTCTCAAACAAACCATAAAAAAATATTTCTGACATCTATTATCGTGAATACTTTATTCAAAAGAATTGCATAACAATGTACCGGTAACCATTTAAAAACATAATCCCCCCCCCCCCCTCTCTATCTCTCTTCCAAAATAATATATAATTAAAAAAATACATAAAATCTTAAGAGGATCAGAATGCATCCTACATACAAATAAGTGAAAAATTATTATGCCATATGATATGTACAATAACAATGCGTTGAAATGATTAACATTATGAACAAAAAATGTCTATGAAATCCCAGCATACCAAATCAATCACAATGGGTGAATAGACACAAGTAATATAAATAAAGCTGTCTGTCTATCTGACCATCCCTCACTCAACCTTTCACTCCCTACCCTTCCCTCCTCCTCTCAATTTTTCCCTCTCACTACCGCCCCCTCCATTACCTTCGCTCTCACTCCCCCCCTCTCTGTCACTCCCCCTCCCCCATTACCTTTGCTCTCTCATTCTTTATCCCTCGAACAACCACCCTCTCTCTTTCACTTCCCCCCTTACCTTCGCTCTTTCACTCACTCCCTCCCCTTCTCTTTCACTCGTTTCCCTCCGTCCATTCCCCTCATTCTCTCTCTCTCTCTCTCTCTCTTTCAATGTCTTACATGACACATTTCCTCTAAAAGATTTTATTTTTCACGATGCAACATAAAGTAATCATAACAATAATAATCAAAATAACATTAAACTTTAAAATGTCATTATATTGTAATTAAATGAGAAGCAGATGCAACTATTGACATTCCAAAACAAACACACAAAATTCATACAATTACAATAACCGATAAGAAGAATACACACTCCAACAATAATTTTAAACAGAGGACCCTGTTATTCTCATTCCACTCTCCCTTCACACCCCTCCTCACTCCCTTTCACTCTCACCTGAGTAACTCAATGAAATCCATCTCACTCTCCCTTTTCTCTCTTCCACCTGTCCCACTCTCTCGCCCTTTCTCCTCTGTCTGTCTTCTCTCTTTTCTTTATCTCCCCTTCCCTTGCTCCCTGGCTCTCATTTTATTCTCTCTACCTCTCCTCCCCCCCCCCCTTTTTCACTCTCTCTCTCTCTCTCTCCACCTTCCTTTCTTTTTCTCCTCTCTCTACCTTGTATTTTCTCTCCCTCTTCATCTCTCTCTTATAACTGTCTCCTTTTTTCTCCCACATTGTAAAACAGTACCCAATGCATACGTTGTCACAGTGTTCAACCTGTATAACAAATGTCATAGGAGACATCTACAGTACTAACTAATAACACAGCAAGATAAAACCGTGATAACTCCTAAAGTTGCCAACAATTAAGGGAAGCCTTCATGACTATCATTATTCCATATGACAGTAACAGACAGAGAGAAGACTTGCATCATTCCACAAACGGTGTCCCCATCGCCTTCTCAACCTACGCCAAGGCCGAGTTAGGCTCCCGTTGCCATGATAAAGACTATCATTTCATATACAATAATGTTTAGCTTGCTATCACAGAAAAATGTACAAAGCAAGCACAAAAAACCCCCCAACAGAACACTAAACTTCATGGTTATGTCAAACTACATGGTTATGTCAAACTGCATGGTTATGTCAAACTGCATGGTTATGTCAAACTACATGGTCATGTCAAACTTCATGGTTATGTCAAACTACATGGTTATGTCAAACTTAATGGTTATGTCAAACTACATGGTTATGTCAA
Source organism: Aegires albopunctatus (assembly GCA_032466395.1). Lineage (NCBI taxonomy): Eukaryota > Metazoa > Mollusca > Gastropoda > Nudibranchia > Aegiretidae > Aegires > Aegires albopunctatus. The sequence goes on along the minus strand of JASKDV010019213.1, from coordinate 13,128 downwards.
ACTTCATGGTTATGTCAAACTGCATGGTTATGTCAAACTTCATGGTTATGTCAAACTGCATGGTTATATCAAACTGCATGGTTATGTCAAACTTCATGGCTATGTCAAACTACATGGTTATGTCAAACTTCATGGCTATGTCAAACTGCATGGTTATGTCAAACTACATGGTTAAGTCAAACTTCATGGTTATGTCAAACTGCTTGCAGAATTTCAGCTGTCTAAAGTGATTAGAACAAAATATGGCGCTTTTGAAATGTGCTTGGCTCAAATTGGCTGATCCTCAGTGAGTTAAAATGAATTCACAGAAAGTGAGAGAGCAAATGCATAAGACATTGATGATACTGTAAGAAGAATAAGATTGAAATATCTGTGACAATCGACTGTCTAAACAAGCATGGGAATGGACACTACAAGTCAAGAAAAAAGAAAGAGAGGTCGACCTAGAACAGTGCTGAAAGGTACCATCAACCATCACGAGAAACTTGTCAACACCCTGTCAGAGAAGGCGTAGGACTGGAAAGGGTGCAAGCTCTCCTCTCTGCCCGATGTACTTGGCGGTATGGACGATGACTATGTAAGTATGTAAGTAGCAGACCTGGCAACATTTAGAAATTGAAATCAGGGACACCCTCGCCTGCAACCCAAACTCAAAACAATTCATCAACTTAATAAAGGAGAAAATTAATTAATCCTTGTTAAAACAGATAAACTGCCAAATATTTTTGTATACATCAACATACTTTTAAGACATTTCATAGCTTCTTGAAGAGAGAGAATGTTGATATATTTTTAAAAAATCAATTATTGAATCTGGCATCAGGGACAGTCCCAGAAAATCAGGGATGCTTGGCAGAACTGAAGTAGTCATTAGGAACTCCCTTCTAAGGTTTACTGATTCATCTTTATTGGGCCAGGTCTTTCCAGGCTAAAGGGACCTCTTCCAGGATGAGCAGATTATATGATACATGATGTGATTTGTGGCCGAAGGATTTGACGACTAGATGACGATGAAGAGGTAATCACAGTCCTGAAGAAAGAAAACGATGGCGGTGGCATGATACAATTTTTGTAACAGGCGCGTACTTATATTAAATCAACATATGAGTAGGGGGAATAAGTGGAGAAAAAAATATGAAATCAAATAGATGTGCAATAATTATGTTAGGAATTGATAAAAATATCCTGAGAAAAAAAAAGACATGTGGGAGAAAGGGGTAGAATGGATAGCGAGATAGAGAGAGAGGGAGGGAGAGGAGGGAGACAGACAAAGAGAGAGAGTATTAAAAACAAATCAGTAAAGACCTTTCCTCATAAATGTATTAAGAACCTAAAAGAGATCAAATCAAATGTTATCCCATAAAGACCAAAAGGGTTGACAATCTTACTTTACACGCCATGATAAGATTGGAAAAGCCAAAATGTTCCGCCTGTGAAAAGGATGGCTTGCTATCACATCCGTTGCCATGTTCCTCTAGCCCCGCCTTCAAATTGTCTTGGACGTTCTTTAAACTGATGCAGTCTTGCTGAAAGATGGAAAACCACTTGGGATAAGAATATGAAAGACATATCGTCACTGTCGCAAGCATTGCACTTAAGTCCAGTTCTCAGATTTTGGACCTACGCATAATGCTTGCGATCCCGACGATATTCATTTCTTCACAAACTAATTATAAATGACTCTGAATTTTTCTCAATATACATGAGGAAAATAATTATGACAGCAATTCTTGATGAGCCCTTTCACTATCTATCTCAAAGAGCTTAAAAGCACAATTATTAGGATAAAAATAACAACAGACATATCTTCATTCAAGTCAAAGTAGGATGGTCAGATTCAACAACTATTTACAGTAACACTGAGATGCCACTTGAAGTAGAAAAAAATTCCTGAAGATTTGCAGACAGAACTAAGACCTTTGTTTAAGTTTATATCATACGTCTAAAGGGCTAAAGTTAAAAGTGCACTAATAACGTGCTCATCGCCATTTTTATCAATCAACCCCCTTTGTTTTTCATTTCATCTTCTTGATCTAGGCCAAAAATGTCAATAATAAAACTGCAAAGCTTAACCCTAAAATATGGTTTTATTGCAAACCACCTGGGGTAAGGGATGCTATCATCTTATTACATTAAGAAAATAGAATTAATTCCCTTGAATAGACCAGACATCAGAAAGTATGAGAGATGATTCAAGATGGCCTAGAAGGTTATCAGTATTTTTTATATTATAACTGTTATTACTATCATTGTTATTTAGTGTCATCATCATCATTGCTCTTAACATTATTATTTTTATCATTATTATTACTTGAAAGGGCCTGAAACGGTGCATTTTTAAATCAATTGATGTAGAAACCACGACTTATGCATAGTGAATTTCAAACAGGAGCGTTAATCCAATTTCAAATGTAATTCTAATCCCAACTAATTCTGAATTTATAAAAAATCAATAAAACCGTAGACAATAAATCTCGCTGGGCTCACACTAAACAATGTTTTTTTATGCATGTATGACAAATTTGGTTTCTCTAGATGCTATGGAAATACAAACTAAAAGTAAAGAGTTTAGATAAAGTTTAAATCCTTCGCCAGAGAAGAAATACATGTATGAAAGTAGGATTCCTTCTAGGAGACTCAGAAGATGTTGAAAGAAGAAATATACTATCAATGGCTGCTCTGCACAAAATTAATAATGTTTGGATAAGAAAAGACAATATTATCACTATTATCATCATCATCGACCTCAATGTTTTTTTATCTTATTAAATTGGGACAAATCAATATGTACGCATTATCATAAGTAGGCAAGAAAAGTTACCTCAATTTTCACTCTTAGTCCACACTTACAAAAAATCACTCCCTTATTTAGTAGCAAAGAATGCCTGAAAAAGTCAATGAAAATATATGATTTTAGTTTTAGATTTTCCTTAGGATTGAGACATCAGTAAATATGATGAGCGAAGAGCTTACCATCAAAAAGGAAAATTTATTTCAAAATACATACCTTGCAAGAAATAATAAATAATAATAATAATAATGAATTGCATTATACACATGGCATGATGCTCAAACTCATTATAACTAACCTCTCATCTTTGAGAGTATGACAGATTATATCATATAACCTATGCACACATTTAATGTAATTCAATTAGCTTTTAATCCTTGACTATATACAGCACCACAGAGCACTGTATGGTGGATGGTACAAGGCACTATATGAATCAATGATGATTAAAAAGAAGAAAAAACCCCAGCAAACATTGAGACTAAGAAAAACAAAACAAAGAAATGGAGAAACCATGTAAGTCAAACTTACTTTTCACAGAGGGGACAGACAACCTCTACAGTGTTTAAGCTTTGAATAGCATGGCACAGTTCTTGTTCCTCTCTCTGGAAATAAGCATCACACAGGGATTGGTCTTCCAATAGTCTCTTCTCTGGGTTGAAATAAAACACATCACATGAAAAGTTATACAGAGTAGAGGCAAGACAACTTGGGCTTGTCAGGGAAAATTCATTGAGTCTGGTTCTTTGACTTCAGCGATAATACTTTAATATCAATGCATCAAGAAAGTAAGCATCATTTTTATTCCACTGGAAAAAGATTTTAGTATTTTTCTCAAAAAATTTTCACGCATCACAAGTATAAACCTTTAGCTATTCTTCAACATAATCACCACCAAGATTGAGACATTTATTATGACGCAACACAAATTTTTGATTGTATCCTCCCCATAGAAGCTTCCCGCTAGTGACCGAAACCAATTGTGGGATTTTTCTTGCAATTCTTTACTGCGCAATGCGATATTGCATTTTTAATATAAACTTCACAGATCTGGTGTTGCATTTCATAAACTTTAAATTCACGAGCATTTAAAAAGCGAATTACTGATTGTATTTCTCAATCAACATGATTTTCAGTCGTTTTTTATATGATGAATGAGTGAAACCACTGTTACATGAAGATATTGGAATGGTCGTAAAAGCACAAAAGAAAGGCATGTTTGTTTTTTTCTAGATAGTTATCTATTTCTCTCTTGGCATTTCCGCTTTCATGATGACTAACTATGGTGCAAAAAAACGGGAAAATTAGATGACGTGCATTCACTGGGTGAACCATGATTTTAAAACGAATGAATTAGATGTATGTTAACTTAAAAGTTGAAAAATCAGATGCAATGGTTTAAATGGGGTGACCATTTGTTTTTTTCAGTCTCCGCAAAATTGCCTGTTTAAACCCGTATGTGAATCAAAAACAGTTTGGAAGATAGGAGGTCATAACTTTGCAATAGAATTTGTTACAAAAGAAGCAATGCCCTAAAAAGTTTGTCTTCATCTGAAAAATTTGAAATATCAAATCAATACTCAATGATTGACAAGTTTACCTTCTTGTTGAAGATCTGCTTGGATTTCCTCAAATAAAGAAATCATTTCATCTATGGTGGATGATGGTTCATCAGCAGTCTGTTGGAAAGGAAAAACCAAAACTACATAGAACTTACCCTTATCAACTTCGAATACAATGCTTAGGAGTATTCGACTCCATTAAGATATCAGTTGATTTTCATTTTATCTATAGATGCCAGCAGTAGTCATGATGTAAATAAAATTGTTACTTTTGACTAACAATAAGTAATTTTGCTTTATTATTCAAGTTTTATTTATCTGGTCAGTGTGCAAAGTTTTCAACTCAACTCATTATCATCGTTAGTATTATTACCCATAATGCCTAATTTGACACCAACGTCATTCATAACATTCCCTTTCTCTTGGGAGAATTTAAACTAGAGTCTGGCCTTTCCACTCTTCTTCACTAGAAATTCTAATCTAGAAAATAGAAATACAAACCAAATTTTCTTTGTTGGCATTTTTCTCCCTTTGTATGACGTCCCATTCAACTTTCATGATATCCTGAATGTCCATCATACTGTCGCCCAATGCTTCGTTGGACTCCTGCTCCAACTGCCTTAATTCCGTGGAACAAAATCCCTTGTTGCTATCCACATCTCCATCACTGCAAACTCGCCCAAGTTCTTCCAAACCCTTCCGCTTTGACTGAATAAGCTTGGATCGACTATCTCGCAGTCTGTCAAGGCATCTCTGATGATAAATGTGAAAGAATTCACATCATAATATTTTATTAAACAAAGTGTTTTCCACAGAGCATAATTTCAAATAATTAATAAGATCAAAATAGAATTTTGTTGTGATTCTTAAAGTTTCATACATTACAATTCAAAAGTATATAAACTTTGTAAGTCTTTAACTTTAAGTTGTTGAATCTTTCTCAAAGATAAGTGATTAATATATAATATAGACATCCAAGTTATAAATACAAATCTCCTGTCATATTTGATCATGATAAAGTTGTATTGGACAGAAAAGTACTAGAATGTACTATCATGGACAGAGAGGAGAAATGATAGTGATACCAAAGGCAACATGGAAAAGAGCTTATATAATAACGGTTGATAAAGGCAACTTAATTCAATTAGACAATATAATAAAAATCAGGAAGAGCCGGGAATCGTAAAGATATAATAGTTGGTTCTTGCCTGTGGGTGTCATTGGATAAAAGAACATGATGTGTAATAGAAAGGGTTACATGCATATATAAGAAATAATGTAACAAAAGTATGTTTTAAGTTTAAAAACCTGTCTAAATGTCTCCTTCCAAGTCTGTGACTTTCCTTTGTACAACATCTGATATCTGCTCTTGGGATCTAAATCTTGCATGGACATCTTTTCTGCTTCTTTTCTGTCAGTTGTCATGGGCTAGATCCAGCTATTTAAGGATAGTTTTAAAAATACAAAACTATTAATTTTGTGCTCCAATAAAAACAAAAATAGATTTTAATTCATATCTAATAAAAGCTTTTGATGTCTAACTTACATAGTGGATTTAAGTATCAATTATGATGATCCACTGATTGGATGAATGACATGACACAGATATAATAATGTCCTAGGTTCCCATAGAACCACTGTTGATATTGTGCCTCTATGGAGGATTTTTGTAGTGGGGAGCCCTCCCTCTGCCCATGTTAGTTTGGGCTATCCTACATTTTCACATTAGTAATATGGCTGATCTTTGTTTATGGAGAGATAGGAATCTTAATTGAAGTCATTACTAGATCACTGCAGAGCTGCCAACCTAAGATTTGCAGAATTTGTATCCAGAGTACCTAATTTGTATTTTCATCTGCAACTTTGTATTCTATCGACCGACGTTCACATATCGTCATACTTTATAATTTTTTTATAAAATCACTCTCAAATATTGACTCTATACACATGCATGGTCCAGTTAAATATATAAATCCAATTAAAAAGAGTAGATTATCCTGAATGAAATAAATTCGAAGTTTAAATGTTAATACAATCTTCTAAACAAATACTGGCATACTAATACACACCCTTTACTAAACATGAATGTCCAAGTTCAAGGCTCAAGTAGATCCTTAGTTAGGATTATAGTTTGGGGTAGGGCTAGAGATAAATGAAAACATTATTTTCTATCTCGTTTCTATTTCATGAATTATTTGGGTTAAATTTAAATCCATTTTTGTGACTCCCCAGTGCCTTTGTCACCACTGAAATCGTTATAATAAAATATCTAGATCTAGAAAAGTATGTGTCGCCTCGTCTGCATGAAAGAGGAAATACTGAAGACAATGAATTCGGAAAAAGGCCGAGAATATATGAGTCAACAAAATTATTATCATTTATGACTATTTATGAGTTTTTTTATTGGATTTTTTTAGGCTCTCATACTCATACACATTTGCAAAGCTTAAAGGAATCCTGTTTCCAATGCTTAGAAATGGAGGCTGACGCTTTTAATTGCATCTTATACTGATTAATTTCCAGTCATTTTGTCTCTACCTTTCACACATAGTCTGTGTAAATGAGAAATTATGCATCCAAATTCCAATCCTGACTATCTGAAACTGAAATGAAGTCAGTCGCCAACTAGGAACTACAAACTAGCGGCATCGGCAACGAATAAGCTAATATTACAAGAGTAGCTTCCCTTTGTTTCATAACTTTTATGCATTTCGCTTTATTACAACTTAGATCTTTTATTAGATCCTGACTGCAATAAGACGGTTGGATTCAAGAGATTGTACTCTAGAAAAACTAATATACCGGTAGTCGTTATTTCAGTTGAAATTGGGTTAAAATGTATCATTATTTAACGATGATTTGTCAAATCTGAAATCCGTTGCTCGAATCTAGAATCTACACCATTCTAAGAGATAATGGAATAATGTTTTTGATCGATAACGTTTTGATACAAAGTTAAAAAGAGAATTGAAGTATAAACGAGGCTCGAGAAATGTTATTAATTTTCACTTTCGTTTTCTCGAGCATCCATTCACCTTCAAGCATGTAAACATGTTGCGTAGATCTTGGACGTATTTCTTCTACCGGTTCAATCCTCAGATGAAAACACACCCTCCCCGTATAGTTGCAAGGATATTCACGAAATCACAAGTTTATGAGAAAGAAAAAGACGAATCAGAAGACTTTTTTGGCATCACCCCAGACTTCAAGCTACAACAAACGAGACTGGAACAAGGGAACTTCAATGAACAAGTTGATGACAGTCGGATAATAAAAAAGAATCCAAGGCGTCGTGAAAGACAAACAACTAAGAGGGTAATTTCACAAAAGGAAAGTCTATTCAGTGAAACCAATTTTGATAAAAAAAGGTCAGGAAACGTTTCCTCTCAGATTCAATCAAACCCTAATTTGTTTGATGAACAATACTTTGAGGTTGCTCTCAGGAATGCAGAAAAAGAGAACGCACCCCAATCGGAACCTTATACTAACCTATTTGACCAACAATACTTTGAGGCAGTAGCAGAAAAGGAAATTAAAATTCCAGGGGAGCGATCTCATAGTGAAATTGATTCAGTTTTAACTCCTCATTCATTATCAGAAGAACGATCAACTTCTCAGACTGAGGTTTCAACTCAAAGCTCAAACTTTGATTTTATAGAGGAGCAATATTTTGGTACCAATCAAAATGGTGGGGATGTTCATAGTTTGACTGATATTTATAGTCATAAACCAAATGATGCTTATATTAGTCAGGAAGAAAATTCTGAGAGTAGTCTGAATAGATCTTCAGGTAATGGTTCATTACAGGACAATTTTCAAACCCATACATCTCATAATGAACAGCTGAGCAGTGGCTACCAAAGAAAGGAACGTGCATCAAGGAGGCAGTATGATCAACAGAACAATCAAACGATTTCTTCTAATGAAAAAATATCGAATCAACTTCCCCTCTCACCATCACCACAAGTATCAATTACAGCTCATGATTTAGCAGTCAAAATTAGGCGGGATATGAAAAGTTCACGACAAACAACTGTCAATTCTATTGAAGATGAATTCTTATTGAGATCAAATGTATCGAATTTAGGTAGGTATACTACTGTCTAACATTTAGTTTTTATCCTTATTTTCATATGCCTATATGTTACAATGCAAATGCCAGAGCCCATGCTTTTTTAATTTTTTTTAAAGTTTAAGCCATGACAGAAATTCACTTTTAAAAGGCTTTTTTGGGTTGGTTTTTTTTATTGGAGTTAAATTCATTCCAATTCAAAAGATGGCCTCTTGTTCCTCTCCTTTTCCTTAAACCTGCTTGTAACTTGACTATTCAATTTTATTTTATATTTGATCTGTTCATGATTATAATTCAAAGACGTAGATGTTAAACATCAAGAAAACTAATATATATGGATATAATATGGGCAAATGTAGAAATAAGACAGAAATTTCTATAAAGGCTCTACTATACATGACAATTGATAGAAAACGTCATTTAAGCATTAATTATGGAAACGGGACTCAAATATATTGAATTAATGAAGATGATTAGGAATTGCAATGCAAAAATGAATGAAAATAAAGAACATATTTTAAAGAAGAAAACATAAAGACTTAGATAAAAGAATACTGAAGGCATGCATTTTCCACAATCACTATGGATGCGAAGCCTGGGTCCTATACCAAATTGACATCCACAGAATAAATATATATATATACAATGTATTTATATATATGCCTTTGAAATGCCCCGATGAAATTATTTCAAATATAGTGCGGAAGCTATTTAGTTAAAAATGAGGAAGTGAGAAAGTGACTAGACTTACAACATAGTTACCGAATAAAACACATCCAGACATGAAAATAAACATCAAAGGCTCAATAGTTTGGAAAAGACTTGTTCGAGGGAAAATGAACCAGGGGGAGATCAAGAAGACAGGAAGATGACAAAAAGAGTTACCTTGGTATGAACATCTTGGGGATTAGCTTTAGACAGGACGTCATGTATATATATATACATTATAAATATAAAAGGGTGTTTGGGCATCTATATCCCAAGAACCGTAGCAGTATGATAAGATGGCAGAGTGGGGTAAAAGAAATATCTTTGTGTTTCAAAAATTGACTTTTATAATTTTAGCTTTTTATATAAAATTTCTCTTCATAGAAAGATTAGCAAGCTAATGGTACTAGTGATACACATCATTTTTCAATATTTATATCTTTCAGAGGATGAAGAACTAAGCGAAGAATTATCATTTGGGACGAAACGAGACAGCAAAGGTTTCCGCATCTTGTCTGATCAACTTCCTGACCTTCACAAAATGACCACAGGAGACATTTTGACAATGCTACGCAAAAAGATTATATTTGAACATGGTACGAATATTAGAATTTCTTTGCTCAAATCTATTTATACTTTTATTTTTGTTGTATGTAAATATGAATGATCGTTGTCTATCCTTTTTTTAAAATGGGAAGAAAACCAAACTTATATAGTTATAGTCGTCTCAAAAATATCTCTGAGAAATCAATTTTTAACATTTTGAAAAGTAATTAAAAAAAATAAAATTGAATGATCTCTAGCTCTACACCCAATGGATATATATATAATTCATGTCTCTGTCTTAAATCTGTCATTTAAAAAAAGAAATGTTAATTTACATTTCAGATTAGTTTGAATTAAGCACCATATTTTTTGCTGTATAATATGTTTGTTTTATTTTTATATTGCAGATGATTTCTTAGCAATTGATAAACCTTATGGACTAGCATCACTAGGTAAGACACAAGAAGCTAGTACCGTAATTATTGAAGGTTACAAGCACAAAAGGAAAGAAACAGGATAGTCATGTATCTAAAAAAGTGTGGCTTGCAGTTTTATAATCAACTGAAACTCTGTCTCTTCTTTTTCTACTTCAAATAAACGGACACAACTCAACTGGGTTGAGTATTATTTGTCAATACTCATGAACTCTTTTCTCTCATGAAGTCATGAGTTTAATTCATTTAGTGCTAAGCCCTATCTCAGTGAATGCCCCCAATCTGAGCAGCAATGTTCCTATGGTAAAGAGAAGTTGGCTATATTTGGAAAAAAAATCATTAAAATAACATCAAAATTCCTGGTATCAGTGACAAGAGAAAGAAAGAACAAGCCTACCCAGGATGCCTTTTGCTAACTTTCACTTTGTTGGATTGGACGAAAATGTTTATTTTTGGATAGAGCAAAGTCAAATTCAAATTTCAAAAATGCTCGTCAGTAGTAAATGGGCAGGGCTTATGGCCAGCGAAATAACTCGTCAATAAGTTAAGGACAATGGAAAGTGAGGGGAGGATCAAGGTAAAATAAAATCCTGGGATTTGCTATTTTTCTCAATAATTATCTAACTGTCTGATAATTTTCTTTTACAAATCTCCAGTTTTTTCCCTTCTACCTATTACTGTTTCATTACAGTGAAAATTGGAAACGAGGTCGAATAATCAAAATTTGGTTTCATTTGAAGTTTGCAAGGAATGGGGGATTTCTTTTTTACCTTTTTAGTTTCTTGTTATTTTCATTCTACTGATAATTCTAATTAATATATGGTCGATTCCCTTAATTGGAAGTCGAAATGGAGATTGTGCGGAAATCACATCTGCTTCAAGACTCATTTTCACATTGTGAGTCAACATGGTGCCACCACACGATGCCTAGATCAGTAGGTCCACACATTTGTGATAAAAACTTTACTTTGTTAAGTATAGGATAAGGATAAGGGATGGGAGGGCACAGATTTAGAGAGAGACTATAATAGGATTAGAGGCATTTTATGTCAGTGTCACTGCAAAGACCTCATTGCCATCATAGACTGTCGTAGCGTATGTTTTCTTTTTCTCTTAAGCTGACTTACTACTACTATAATACATAAAGATAAGCCACTGTTGGGTTATTATAGCAAGGTAAAATAAAGTACAATCATTATCTTTGTTTCACGATACTGTACTTTATTTTACCTTACTACTATAATACATGTAAGTCAAAGTCTAGGTCAAGTTAGGCATTGATCAATACTTTATTTTCTCACTTCACCGCTATTTGAAGCAGTTGCTTATTGATATTGTTTTGTTTTTGTATTTTTTAATTTTTTTTAAATATCATTTCATAATAAATGGGCATTTGCTGGAGGTTGTGAGTAAAGGTACAATTTGATCACTGGAAAATGGATATCCATAAAGTCCAGCTCACTTATATCAACTTCATTTAAACCAACATTGACATCATATATCAACGTCTTTTCAAAGTCCCATTGTTTTTCTTATTTATCATTATAATTTTATTATAAAGAAGATGCTGAAATGTTGATGTAAATTTGACAGAAACCTGTAAAATGCCTTTATATTGACAACCCAATTGTGTCGGCAAAGACATTTATAAGCATAATATAAACAACTTAAATTACTGCCTTCTAGACCTGTGCATATGCTCATGAAATCCAACCAACAAAGTGACGTTGTGATCGAGTGGTTAACGAGGTCGGCTTTAAATCGGAAGTTTGTGAGTTCCATTTTTGGTCCGATGTTGGGACCTTGGAAAAGTCTCGTTACCCGCATTTTCCTCACCCGCTCAGGTATAAAAAGAGTACTAGGGACTAGATGGCCAAGTGGATAGAGGCTTTTCACAGTAATACAGAGGTTCTGAGTTCTTGCCCCATTTTGACATCTAGTATTATCCTTAGCTTGGGCAAGATATTATACCCCGCCCAATTGCCCTGTCAGGAGCAAACGCTAGGTTTCTCTCGGTCTTCGCTTGAGAGAAGCTAAAAGACAATGTGCCCCAGAGGAAAATAAAGGCTTTATTTATTTACTTAATGAAACATGGTGCCCAAGGGTTGTTAGTTCCAATGAAACACTTTATTGCTAGATCAATGAAATCTAGATTTTCCCTATTATCTCTGTTATTTAATCTGATAATTCACTGATATATTGACATCAACAGTCTCGGCAATGTTGATATAAGCAGGTTGCGCTATAACTAGTCTGTCGCGCAGAGGCAAACCGACGTATCACCACTTTTTTCAATACGTAGAAAAATGGAGAGAAAAACTTTCAAAATTGTGTGTGTCGAAAGTAACGAACGCTTTTACTTCAAAACATTTAAAATACCTTTTCTATTGGAGATATGCCACTCTGCTTTTGACACATGATAAAAATGGGTAGGATTGAAACTAAAAGATGCCAAAACTTGGTTTTTGGAGATATATGTCGCTTTGCCTTTGCACAGCATTAGTGTCTAGATATTGATTTTAAGATTTAAAGTCGAAGTTACAATGAAAACTAAACCTGTTTCTGTAGATAATCAAAGTGACAGACTCAGCCTGGCAGGATTGTTACCCAAACTCTGCAAAGTTCTGCAACCCAAATACAAAGTTTCAAATCTTCACATAGTTCAAGGTCTGGATCGCGATGTGACGGGGGCTGTAATCCTTGCAAAGTGAGTAAATCATTTCATTCTGCAGCTCGTGTTGTTAACATTTTAAATAGTTGACTTGTAACTTCATGAATAAAACAAAGATATAGTGTTGTAAGGGCAGCAATATTTAGAAAACTATAGGACTACTTAACACTGATCTATTGGCAATATTTAGAAAACTATAGGACTACTTAACACTGATCTATTGGCAATATTTAGAAAACTATAGGACTACTTAACACTGATCTATTGGCAATATTTAGAAAACTATAGGACTACTTAACACTGATCTATTGGCAATATTTAGAAAACTATAGGACTACTTAACA
>JASKDV010019102.1:0-16635 GCA_032466395.1 Aegires albopunctatus | reverse complement strand
ATTGTGGGTTCCTTTGAGAGCTGACCCATCAGTGTAGATATGTATCCAGTTCTCTTGATATTGTGAAATAGTTTCCTTGGTTGTTCGTTTGATGTCCACTGGATCTGTTGTATTTTTGTTCACCGGCCTTTTTAGGTTGGTCATGATTGTGGCCTTGTTTAAACCTTTATGGGGAGGTATTTCTTGGGTTTGGAGACATATTCTCTCGTGGTTTACTCAGTCATAAAAATATTCCTATTGGATTTATTTCATGAACATATATAACTAAAATAGAATGAAAGATATCTAGCTATGCAATCAACCAGATCTGAACCTTGATGAGTAAGAAGTCTTGTAACGAAAAAGTATTTTGCATTTTCACCTTAAACTTATATAAAATAGATTGTCTCATTGAGAGAGCAGTGGATTTATTTACTTCAGTATGCAGCTGATCCCACTAACTCTGAAATATGGTGATGAGTTTGAATAACCGGGATTTTCAACAAAGCCATACAAGAAGGGGACAAAAACTAGATGTCGAGGCAAATTTGAATTAGTCATACTCATAGTAATGAAAGGTTGACTTGTTATTAATAGTACTAATATATATATAGTTGTAGTCATCATCATCAGCCTTTTTCGCCCCACGTCGGAGTATAGGCCACCAACAAAAGCTCTCCATCTCCTCCTGTCCTGGGCCTTAATCATCACCTTTGTCCAGTCGGATCCCATTTCCTTCAGCTTCGTCTCTACGTCCCTTTTCCATGTGCTCTTTGGTCTTCCTCTTTTTTGCTTTCCCTGTGGGTTCCATCTCAAGGCTTGGTGGGTCACATTTGTTATTGGCTTTCTAAGGGTGTGTCCAATCCATCTCCAACGCCTTCTCTTAATGTCGACTTCTGCTCTCCGTTGTCTTGTCCTTTCCCATAGCTCTTCATTCCTTATTGTATCTGGGTAATGAATTTTCAGAATATTCCTCAGGCAGCGATTGATGAAAGTTTGCCGCATTTTCGTTGTTCCTTTTGTGAGTCTCAATGTCTCTGATCCATAAAGTAGGACGCTCTTGACATTTGTATGGAAGAGTTGTATTTTGGTGCTTCTTCCGATGATTCCTGATTTCCACACATTTCTGAATTGGACGAATGCTCCTCGTGCTTTGCCTATTCGGGTCTTGACATCTGCTTCAGTTACTCCTTCTTTCTTTGTCGATGATGCTTCCTAGGTAGGTGAATGAATACACTTCTTCAAGTTAGGGGAGGGAGGCAAGGCATGAAGCCTCCTGCCACATGGTCTGATAGTGTTGACCAACAAGTAAAGTAGGATTAGGCTATGCTCGTGAGACAAAGAGCAGTCTGTCAGCACAATGGTCAATGACAAGACAATGAACACGCACATCAAATGATGCAAGCCTAACTGAGTTGCGCTGTCTTAATCTTAGTCTTATCATTTTCACTTCTACTACTACTACTACTATTCTAGGCCTAGCGTCCAGTGGCAGTTGCACTGTACTCACTCGTGTCTATTCACTAATTACGTTCATTATCATCTTTCCTGCCCGTAATGATAGCAATAATGGCAATGTTTGCAGATTTTCCTTGAATATCTGATTTAACAGGGATTTTGCTTTGGTCCCACCATCCCTGTTATATCAGGTTTCCACTGTAGTTTATTAGTAGTAGTAGTAGTAGCCTACATTAAATCATTAAGATATCAAACCTTGCAACTAAGTGGTCAAAATTCTGCTAGCCAGGTGGCCCAGGCCTGGCAATGCCGGTCAAAGACTAGCGACTTGGTGACACTTGGCTTGATAAAGTTATTTCACTTTGATTGAAATCATAATTCGAACTCGGATGATTCAAAGACACCACCATGTTCCAAAGAATTCGAATTAAGCCAGTTTCATTCTATTCCCAACGTGTCTTGACATTTAAAAACCTGAGGTAACTCACTGATCTTGTTTTACTTTGACTGAGTTTAATATAAATAATATAAATTTTAAAAACCCAGACAAATCCTAATTTTGCTCTATTTCAATTATCCTACACCAACTAAGATATGAAGGAAACTAATTTAATGATTATTCCAAGCTAAATTGTAAAATGCAAAAAAAAAATTTGTTTTAATTTCCCACAGGCTTTTTGTCTTGGTGTAGAAATGCATATTTATCAACTGTACTTGGAGTTGCAATGATGGAACAAGCATCTTCTACCTTGGCTCAAAGTGCTGGCTTTGGTAAGCTTTTAAAAATTAGTTATTGACTGGTCTTCCTCAATGTGTACCATAATTGTATTTGATAATTGCAGAAGCAAAGAAAGTGGGGTGAATAGAGATAACATTTTGAATACCAACCAGTACAGTATTTTTTCTCTAAAATTTCACTTTTGAATAGGAAATTTAAATTGAATGGAGAGAAAAATATGATTCTAGCAGTACTAGCACAGATTGAACACTATTTGTTTACTGATCTGTCGAAACAAAATTAAATTAATATTAAAGAGAATAAGAATTCAGGCTTAGGGCTGACTGAGATTTTCCTTGCACCTTTTGTTGTTTAATTTGCAGTAATTCAGTCGCTTAAATTTAAATCATAAGTAATAAGAATAATCTCACTTTCCCTCTTTAGAATTTAAAAGAAGACGGAAAGAAAATTTTTAAAACATTAATTATAAATATATTTTATACATTGTGATAAGATGAAGTATTACCACTAGCATATTATATCCTCACATAATCCCAATCTCATTAAAATTGTGGATATGTAGAAAATGTGGAGTCTCACTCAATTTCCGCATCAATTCTTTAATGAATTAGAAAGCACCATTTGGAACTCCAAAAAGAACCTTTTCAAAATAAAACATGCTCAAAACATAAAAGTAATAACTCAAGAAATAAAAAGAAGTGGAAATTAAAACAATAAGCTGCCTGCCTTTGCATGATTAATGTTCTTGAATTTTGCTCAGCTTAGTCATTCGGTCACTTTTTTCACTTTGTTTTACCCCTCCATTGATTTTCAGAATTTTTATTCTGTACATTTCAGGTGCTTTTTTGATTGGTGCAATGAATGTATATTGGGGTACAGGATGTCATGTGACCAATCTTGTTCGTTTACGGCATGTCTCTGGAATGTCAACTTTCAATCTCTTCATGAATGTTTGCGGCTCCTTACTACACTGTTTGCTGTTTTCTACAATTCTAGTTTTCTACGTGGGTTTTCTAGATGAAAGAAGTAATGCAGAAACCCACAAGAAAGAGGATTCAGATGAAAAAATGTTATGATTAGCTTTAAAAAATTTAATGACTTAACAATAATTATCAATTATCTATGAAAGCAGTTGAGCACGTATTTTTCCATTTTAAACCCTCCAGATTTCAATTCACAAATAGTGTGGTAGGCCTATAATAAATTTCTGCTTATGAAGTAGAGTTATATTTTCAGTCATTCTGACAATTTCTCATTCATTAAAGCACAATTGAGTCTTATGGTTCAGGAAATATAGGATGACAGAGGTTTCGGAATCCTGATTTATTCTTTATGAGAGAGATCCAACAGTTCATTTTCCCCTGGCATTTTTCACCTAGTCAAAGTAAAAACACTACCATGTTGTTATTGTTTAAAGAGAGAACAAAAATAAAACTGATATTTATAATGTATTCTATCTAAAGATTAAGACTAAGAGAATACCTCTCTCCTTTTTGCCATTACACTTTTTACAAACTTTATTACAATTACAATGTGTTGAACTTGATATAATAAGTTAAATAAGTCAATGCTGTCAAGCGTCAAACTGGCATTCTTACTTATGGATAACACTTTCCCATTTTCCCTATGACTATGAGTCACTTATTTGTTATATTTTCACCTAGTCCAAGTAATAATACTGCCATGCTGTTATTGTTTAAAGAAGAAAAAATATAATAAAATATTTTAAATTGATAATTATACTTATACATGTATTCTATCTGAAGACTAAGACTAAGAATACCCCTCTCCTTTTTGCCATATAAATTTTATTATATTGTGTTGAATATGACAATTAGTCAAATACACAAGGCTTTTATTATCATACTCAATGATGCTCATGCCTGATTATTGTCTATTGGTCCACGTGTGATCCCAAGGTAAAGAATAGAACCAATGCTTTCTCCCCATGTGTGGGTCGTAAGAGGCGATCAAGGGAATGGGCGTTTCTTCTCCCATCTGTCCTCTATCAGGCTGTTTTGTCCCCTCAGTGGAGGGGGGGGGAAGGAGGCAAATAGCTGGTGGCCATCCCCTATTTGTGAGCATTGGTGGACTTTAAAATGCTATCGGGGTTACTTGCTAATTAGAGGGACCGAGTACATTTGCACACAAAGGGAGTTAGAAAAATCCTGGGTGGTCTTTGCGGTGCATTTTTGGGGGCTTGATGGCCATCATTTAATTTAGGTTTTTTATTTTTGAGAGATGATATTTTTTTTTTAATGTAAATCATCTCTCCATTTATTTATCTTTATTATCATATGTATTGTACTTATTATTTTAAATGCTTCTTTTCCTCCTTGGCGACTTTTTTTTTCCTCTCCTAAAATCTATTCTACTTCCGCTTTTATCTTTTCACTAGCTTATCATCTTACTTTTTCATGGGCTCTGAACTCTGAGATAACCCTAGAAGTTAGAAGTTCTGAGCACTTAAATAACTAATATATTGTCTATTGGCTTTTAATTGACAATTTTTTCCATCCCAGTTTACAGGAGCTCAAATTTCATCCCTAATGTGTGCTCACAATGTTAATATTGTAACCTAGAATAGATAACTTACCATTATTAACTGCATTCCTCATTGTGCGAACCTCATAAGGAGCCTAACTGATAATTTTATAGTCCATGCAAAATGTGTATAAAGCAATTCTGTTGAATTCAGGTCTTATATTTTCTTGTTCTTATGTGTAAGGTAATTGATTTGATTTATTAATAATACATAATGTGCCTGTATGAGGTTATTATATTTTTATTTATTAACTCTTTTTCCGTTCAAAGCCGCACACTGCGTCAATAATTTTCAGTTATCCATTCCATAGCTGCACACTGCGTCATGATTATCATCTCTAATACTAGTAATACTCTCCCTTATAAAGTAATTCTTCTTATAATAAGTTAATACTGGTCGAAAGTACTTTCGCTTTTTGTTATCCTAGTTATTTTTCGCATTTTTACTTGAAAGTTTGAGTTTGAAGCACGTTTTTATCGTAGTTGTAAATCTATTTACTGTTTCTAGGCAACATCCATTTGTAAACATGTCAAGTAAACCAAGTTGTTCCGGTGTTTGGTGCAGATCACGCCTTTTGACGGCAAATCATACTCATCAAGTGATATCCAACTGGTCGTATAGCGAAGTAGATTCAGATCAAGATCAAGATAGATCTACTGACTCAGAGGATCCTTCAATAAATCTTGCGCATACAACCCGAAAAAATAATGTGATTTCTCACATTCTACTTCTACTTCTACACATTGTTATTTCCCAAAAACTATTTAATGTTTATTTTTTTCATAAAGTTTATTAATTTTCCTTCAATTCCATGTATGATACAATATATTACAATGTATGATGACTCATACCCCTAAAAATAGCAAAGGGAAAAACCCCATAAAAAATTTTGAGCAAAAAGCTGAACGGATAGAGTTAAGAAATGATTTTGCATGTGTGAATTTGATTGAAAAATGATCTTGGAATAGGTACAAAGTCAAAGAGCTTGTGGTATGTAGAGAGTTTTGAATGAGTAGAGAAGGAATCAAAAAGCGAGAAAAACGATCATATTGCTGTGTATGTCATAAGATTATTAAGAGCTGTAGCTGTATTTTTCAAATAGGTATGTACCGTATGTCTTATATTAACATTCTTTGATTAAAAACTCAATAAATGATATATATCTATGTGTAAATTATGTACTTTAGTCTTTTATGTCACATCTCATTATAATAATGCCTTAAATATTTTTTAGTTTTCTTGGTAGATTTTTATCTAGGAATACAGTGTTCATAATCATAGTTCCATTTCCATCTCTCACAAATTGTCATTATCTGCTTATAGTAAATGCCACTTCCTGTACATTTTCGATCATTAGTCCACTCTCGCTGTGTATGGCACTTCCCAAGTAATGGGCTAGACTTCATAACATTACAACTTTATTTTAATAATTCAATGTTTCAAAGGAATTTTTTAAATCATAAAATAGTTTTTGTCGAGTTTTTTTAGCTTTAAAAATGTTTAAAATTTATGTATTGTATTAGTATCAATCACAAACAAACCAAGATAAACAAAATTTACCTTGCCAGAGGATCCAGGAATTAAAGAAAATTTTAAAAATATGAAAGTCCTATTTACTTTTACAACAACAGCAATTCCGATTTTTTCATCCAATTTCAATGTAATGTATTTTTATGCAAGTAATTTTCATTAGTCAGTATTTACTCGCACAGTGTGATGTTTCTGAACATGCATTTGATAATTGAGGGCTTATCATTATCTACTAAACATAATTCTCTCACACCATGAGCTGCTGATATTGATAATGATAGCCTGTACCTGCTGTGACTGGTTACCTCACAGAAGCATGTGGCTATAACTTTAATCAGTATCAGTACTACTACAACACTACTACTAGTTAGGTGACATTCTTGAAACAGGTTGGATTTTGATGGGAAGCAGGAGTAACACATTCTGTGTCTAATTCTTTATTCTATTTATCATATAAAAATAAACAAATCCTACTTCAAATTCAAACAGTTGTGAAGTTGAAATGGATCAGATGACATAATATTTAATAATTTTAGTATGGTCTCGTCTTATTATTACTATAATATTCAAAAAGTTCTGTTACTTTCAGGAACATGGTAGTAGATCAAACAAAAAAATGTATTTTCATGCATGAATGTTATTTTTTATTTTATAAATGTCACTATGCATTACTGTCAGCTTGGTTATTTCCACATTTTAAAAATAAAATTTTCATTTGGACTCGAAAAAGTTTAGATTTATTTTTTTAACTTAAAGTAAAGGCCTATCATTATCATAGTAGCAACATTAAGTTCAGATGCATAATATTAATAGATACAGTGGACTTCACTTGTAGCCAGTTGTAAAGATCTTCGGATGTAGCGATCTTTTTCCGTGAAACCGACACAAACTCAATAAAATTCAAACGGTTGTACAGAAGTCACTACATCCGTCAATACGGCTGTAGTGATGCGTAATCTTATCCCCGGCCTCTATTATTTACAGTAAAAATATAACGGTTGTAACGATGTTACCCCCTGCAAGTACGCTCCTACTAAAAACAACCCTCGCCTCTCAATTTTTTCATTCATTCATTCATACTACCACTACTACAACTGTTGCCCTCCCTTTCTCTAACTTCACCTGTGCTAGCGCCCGCCCCTTACCTCGGTCAATGCACTGTCACGTGACTGTGCGTGGGGCGTGTGTCAGCGCATGGCGTCTCTAGTGTGTGCTGTCTAGCGATGCATAAAACAAGTTAGGGGAAATAACTCAATATTAATATCCAGTGAGATGACGGATTATTTCCCTTGATTTTTTCATCCACAGGCTGTAGTGAACTTCGGATGTAGCGATCTTTTTTCTGGTCCCCCAATGACATCGCTACAAGCATAGTCTACTGTACTAATAGATCTATAAATTTGTACGGTAAGAAGAATAAGAAAGCCTAAAACTAGTATTAGTGGGGTATTAGTAGGTGCATTACCACACTATACACAATATTTGTCACCACATTGAATTTTAGAGACCTGCGCCCTCTCTCACATCCAGTTTCCACAAATGTGAAAATGTAAGATTGAGCTGGTCCTCCATATATTATACTCATACTACTATCATTCAATATGACGGAATTCCAATGTAATTGAAAATAGTACCCAGTCATATGGGTCATTTCTATCTCTGAGCAACTGCTAGTTACAACAGGACAAGCTTTTTATCTCTATAAGAAGTATGATGGCAATCTGATCTCACCAATTAACAAGCCAATAATCATAGCTGAATTTTAAGTCCAAGGTACTGGTTGGAGTAGCATTTTCTTTCCTGACTCGTATGGTTGATGGGACACAATTTGTTGCCAATATGATTATAATTCATCACGGACTAGAACTAAAACATCTTTCATTCTAGTAATTTCTAGCCCCTTTATTTATATCATCTCAAACTCACACACTTCCAACATCAAAATTTGTTCAAATAAAAGGGAAGGAGAAAAAGGCAAGACGCAAGACCAAATATCGTTTTTCAATACATTTTACTGGGTCATCTGTTTTATGGACAACACTAGAAATAGCCAAATGTTATCTCTCTCCATTCATAAAATACTTTCATCATTATCATCATTCATACCAGACTCATCATTTATACTGAACAGGAGAATCATGAAAATATTAGGAAGTGGCAGCAACAGAATATCACAATGTCTCATCGGGTTTTCTCTCAAACAATCATCCGTCTGAGACAACTTCAATCTCAACACTCAAGAATTGTATTATAAAATAAAATTGATACAAATACACTTCAAATAAAAGAAAAACCTCTTTGAATTGACGTAAATCCCTCCAAATATTGTATGATCTAACAAAGCACATATTCACAATCAAGTTGCCTAATTATATTATTTTTTTATCCAGCTCTTACCTTACAATTTACACTTTTGTCACTAAAGAGAGATATCTCACCCCCAGTTAATTTCATCTGAATACTCTATGAACCCAAAGCCAAAGGGCTTCCAAAGTTTGTCAATGGAAAAAATGTCAAATAAACCCATTTCAAAAGGATCTACTGTGCTAGTATTGCAAGAAGAAATCTTTATGTCCCAAATTCCTAAGAGTATATCTAGGAGAAATTTAACTGAAATTCTTCAATAGATGTGAACATTTTTGGGAAAGGATTTGGAGTGGGGAAACCAACTATCAATCTAAAGCTAAAATATTAGAAACATTCTTCAACGTGCAATAGTGAAATAAAAATCTTCATATTTTAACGAGGTATAGTGAAATAAATCAAGCACAGCTAGAAAAGAAATTAAATTCTTGGCAATTTATGAATAGTAGTATTCAATATGAACAGTTAAAAATGCTTCATTGACAGGTCAGAGGTGAAATAATTGTTTTCATACATTCTTAAGCATTTCAAACAGATTTCAGACCATACCTTCACAAATGCCTCTCTTCCTGCTTCATGTTATCAATTAGCCTGCTCACATTTCACTTTTTGCACGCTTATTATAGTCAACTAAAAACAATATTCATCGCGAAAACACTCATTAACTCAGACACGAAATGTTTTCACACAATCATTATATATATATTTATATAATATTCAACTCATCATAACTATCATGTATAGCTTTCGGATGAAAGGATGATAATGGGTTTTGAGTTAGGGTAACAGATGACAAACTGATGATATTTATTTTAAAAATAAGCCTCTCTTCATTTCATAAGGACTTCCTTTTTCAAAACAAAATGCCAAATGGATGGGCAGATGATTTAACTAAATGTGCACGGTGCAAACAATACAAATGAAAGCTATGAGTGGGTTTGTATCAAAATAAGATAGCAGACTATCTAGGTCTACATATTGCAAACATGCATATCTTCATCAACATGAATCTTTTTTTTAGTCTGCCATTGAGATGATGGCAAATAAAACGCTGTCCACAGCAGCTGGTAGAGATATGATACGGGCAAGGGGAAATGATTCAGTTAGTGGTTACAATGGGTGTGGTGGATTAATTGGGTAAACTTGACTCTTGTACGATGATGTATGACTTCCTCCCGTAATAGAAGCTTAACTAATGATGGACAAATCAAGTAAGCTGAATGAAGTGAGATTTGATGGATATGATGTGCAGGTATAAGGGAATAGAGCAGGCACCACAATACAGAACAGATATAAGATCCAGCATTACATCAAAAGTCATAACTCATCACATCCAAACCAATCTGCTGAGACACAATTAATGCTAGTCAAAGGAACAAAACCAGGCACCTGTATTTACACTTTATGCAATAAACCAAACATGATCTACTTCCACACAATACCAAAAAGACTCACACCCTGAATATATGTATATGCATGTTTGTATATGTACGAAAATTTGTGTGTAATTCACTTCAATAACTTAATAAATTCTGACTCCATAAAGCCTACTGTACAAATATGAAGTGAAGAAACTCCCAAATGGAAGGACATTTCAATTGTTATCAGGCTCACACCAGATTTGTCTCTTCTACTATACACACCATATAACATGAATTCCCAATGGGAGGGAGCAGATGCTGCTATCATGCACGCCAATTTCCTGCTCATATTAAAAATCTTAGGGCATTGTAAATAGGGTACCTAATGGATGTAATAGTGGGCCGAGTAAGACAGAAAAATTGCTAGAAGACAACAATGGCAGAGACGCCTTCCGTTGTCGGAAGGCATAGTGACATAGATAGATAGATAAAATATTCCATTATGGTCAACATTCATACACTTAAAATGAATTATTTAAAATACTCCTTCGAAAGATATGATTGCTATTTAATATGCTCCCTCAATATCGTATTATCTTTGACACATGCAAATATTTCCAGAGGTTCTGTTCATTAACAGTAATAGTATTGTTAGAATTGATAGCTTGGGGGATGGGGAAGAAGGATTCTCAATCTCTGAGAAGTGAAGATTTAGAAGAAAAAGAAGATAACCTAAGATACATCACATTGAATTTTTTAAAAACAAAGATAAGTCAATATTTGAAGAAAAACATATGGCTGGCAAGTACCACGGTTGAAAATCATTTGCTCTGTATAGCACTATAGCATTATAACAATTTTCTTTCTTGCTCAGCCATTCTTTGCAGAGATACTCTGATAATTGATAAAATATCAATCTAAATAAATATTCATCTTCATTATAATTTTGTGATTGATATGACATTTGCATGATCTTTCCTGACAATTCAAATCCCATCTTAAACACTGAATAAACACATTTACGTGAAGTTCAATGTGGTTGTTTTAAAGTGACTTGATATCATAAGAAGCCATGCATGTACCAACATCATAATATACTCAGGAAGACACTGAGAGAATGGTATAAAAACACTAACTTGTTCTATTAAATGTTCGCCCTACCCACCATCCTTGGTAATCTCAGGGTTCAACAAGAATAAAGATGACAATGTTGTATGCAATACTAAAAGTCGGACCATAGTTCGAAAGAAAACTAGCCATCCACTGATCTGCGCAGATCAGTCATCATCATAAAGAGAGAAATGCCTCTGCTAGAATAGCCCATGGAATATGCTGTGCGATGGGCAAACTCCTCACACCTAGAAATATCATAAATCCCTTTTTCCTCCCCTCATTCCATGAAAATTGCCACATTTAACTATCTCTACCATCCTTTTCTCTCCCTTTTCTTACTAGGGTGAATTTCAAACTAAAAAGAATATAATCACAATGGCCATAAGAAGAAAATTAGTCACGAGCTGTTTTCACTTATATCAATTAAAATGGGAGATGAATGGAAGATAGGAGGGGAGAAAGAAAAAAAGATAGATGAACAGTTAAAAAATATTCACAAAATCTTTTATTCTTCTTTATTGATTTTTAAATCTGTTTCAGTCCTTTCATCATTTATACTTCATTAACTACCTTTGCCAGTGGGTGGATTGGGAGGGGGGAAGATAATTATTAATCTGTACAATTAATCAAAGACATAGAATGCCATAAACTTTTGTATTTTTCCTTTTTACAAAAATGTACAACTCAATGACAACAGGTAGTAAATATTTGACAGTTTTAACCACCACTTATTCTCTCCCAGAAGGTCAGACCATGAACAATGACAAGAAACTACCATCTCAACAAACCATGGTAAAAATTTAACCCAAAGGCAAAAACATTCCTTAAATGAAACAAGAAAATAACCTAACTAAAACATTAATACTCACAGTTACACACTAAGAAGTCACAATCTATTCTTTACCACTAAGTGCTGATCTGTTCAACTCCCATTTAAGTTTTGTGGGTGCTTTACTATGTGTTAATGGTTCCTGCTTATATAATTTGTCATACACTGATAGGCGTGTATTGGTTAAATGCAGAGAGGTATGGAGATAATCGGGACATATTGAAAGTAGCCTTCTATCAAGCAAAATGGTGATGTCTGGGCATAAAATATTGCTTCATAGCTTCTGTTTTGTTTTGTTTTTTTTGTGAAAATTTAATTTCCCTAATAATAAGAAATGAAAAAACAAAAAAGGGATTTTCTTTTTCCGAATGTTAAATGGCGAAACATAAAATAAATCAAGAGGGATTGGTGTATGCCTTTGAAGCCGAAGTTCAACTTTATGAACACCATTGGGTGTAGCTTCGTTTTCTTTTTCATCCCACCCTTGGAAAAAATTCTAGCTTGAAATAGACACCTATTCTCCTTGGATGAAAGAAAACCTGACAGGACCAGTTAGTTACAAACAAGATCCAAGATATTGAAAACAGAAGTTTATTCTAACTACCACTCAGAGGAATGCTGGTCCTATAAAAATCCTTGAGTGGTCAGTAAATTAATATATGACGAATTAAAAGGAAGGCAGCTGGTTTCCCTTATCCAAAAACCAAACTTAAAACTTTCGGAGACCGCACCCCACAGTCACAAGCGGTGTTAATATTGAAAGCTTTGCCCAGCGTGGTCCAGCTTACCGAGTCGTTCAGTAGTTTCAAGTCTAAACTGAAAACCCATTATTCTATTATTTATGCCTGAATTAAGGCTCTCTAGAGCCAAATAACTTAGTAAACTGTATGCATGTACGTCTATTTTTGCACATATATGCTATTATATCCTATGTACTGCGCTTCGAGAGGGGGGATTATAAATATTGTTTACTATTATTGTCATCCATAAACTAGTGTATTCAATGTCCTATTGAGGAAAATGATACGGGTGAGCATCAGTAGTGGTCAAATTCCATTACAAAAATATTGATATTTAGGGTTAATGTTAAAACAAGCTTTTACTATTAGTTATGAAATGGACATGAGTAATTAAATACTATACTGATGCGGACGGTTATGGAAATGTGAAAAATATTCTCCAGAAGGGAATATAGAATAGATATCAGAACTCTACCGCTTTTTCTAACCAACAACTTATAAACTTGGATACAAACAAAATTGTACACATAATAGAAACTTGTGATTGCCTCATAACAAAAATAATATATATTACAAGACATTAAAAAATAAGAATGAAAGACAAAACATAAGTTATTTTTACAAGTATTAACAATCCTCCGCTTCGATGCTATTCTATAATAATAATAATAATAATAATAATAATAATAATAAAATAAAAAATTAATATGAAAAACAGAGGTGAACTTGGTAAGATGACAACTGAAGCATTAACAACAGCCACAAAAAGATAACCTAGGAAAGGGGGCGGAACCTCAAGAAGCAACACAAAACATGCAAAAGTAGAAAAATCTAAAACATGAGGGGAGAAAATGAATTAACACCATCTAGCACAGCCAACAATCTGCTCTAAAGCGAGCCTAGTAACCACAGCCTTATTATTGCTCTGAATACTGCATGACAAAGGCAGCAGCAACGCGCTTCCTACATAGATACCGCTGTTCATAGGACGCAGAGGGACAAATCAATGAAAGAAAGTAAAGAGCTGGTAAAAGGATAACAGCAAAGAAAGAAAAAAAAGGATTAACAGCAAAGAAAGAAAAAAAAGGATTAACAGCAAAGAAAGAAAAAAAGGCAGTTGAATGATGGGGAGAAAAGAAGGTCCTCTCAGCCCAATTTGAGAAGGACCACACCTGAGTTGTATGAGTGTTCTAAGAGTAAGCATTGCAGTTCAAAAAGGCAAAATTATGACATCTAGAGACTCATGATGGAAAAACAAAAATTCCTCATTGTTATTCCCCATAGGGAGTGCGTTTCTCTATGCATAAGTGGGGGGGAAATAGGAACAGTAAAGGAAGTTCTATCAACAGGCATCATATAGGGAGTGGCCACAGCCATGAAGGAACAGTCGCTACAGCTTCAGTTCATTCGCAATTTTTGAGGCAATGTTCTTAAATCCTATTGAGGTGCCTGAGATGCGCTTGAATCGTACACCATTCAGAGATAGGCGTGGCAACTTGCACACTTCCATTTCCCATTGAACAAGACTATCCGTGTTTGGATCTCCATGCACACATAGAAGAAGGAATCGTTCACGTTGCTCATAATCACAGTTGTTGGATTCCAGCACCTAAAAGAAAACAATGGATAAGTCATTAAATAGTCCATAGCATAAGAAACTAATTTTTAATTACTAGTACCAAATTATTTTCCATTCTAACATTAGAATGAGTGATTGTAAATTGACTAAATAGATATATTTTTATTTTTATTTTTATTTTTGTATAATTCATCAAAATATTTTCAAATCCACAAATAGCTGCTGGCTCGCACACACATTTCCCCAATTTATGATTCATTTCTCAAATGCTAAAAATATCCACATGAGAATCAGAGTCAAAAGATTCTATCCTAAGAATATGATGAGTCCTTCATATTCCAAGGGATAGCTGTGATAGACAATTCACACAAAGTTAATCCGAGTAAAAGCTCACATTGTTACAACAGCACCAAAAATCCAGAGCCATTTATTGCCCGAGAATACTTCAGGTTAAAGAATCAGTGACACAATATACCTTTCTAATCTCTTTCATCATGTCATTTGGGTCCATGGCACTGGTTGTTTTCATACTCCATGTAAAACGTAAAGACCGAGGTTTAATTCCTTCAGGATCCCGCGTTTCCCCTGACATCGACCTGCGAAAAACGTGGCTGAAAATTAGAAACAAAAACAGCGATTGGCAGTGACACCCGAAAAGACTTGAAGCCGAAGCGAAATAAGCAGGGATATACAAAAAGGAAATTTGAAAACACAATGGAAATGGGAAATGAATAGGTGCTGAAGGAATTTGGAATTAAAAAAATTAAAATGTGAGAAGAAAAAATTCCTAAATTTTCCTAGAAGTTGAAAACATGATTATTATTTTTAAAACTAATTTACTATGGATTACACTAATCACCGGATGAAGAAGGGGAGAGTTGTTTTTCACTAATCTATTAATTTGAATGGAGAAAGAAAACAAAAAGCATTAGCATTGAAAATGTTTCTTTAAAAAATAATTTGAGGGTTGAAGAAGACAACATCAAAAACTCAAATTCAACTATACAAATATTAAAAGCTGAAAAGAAAAGGAGAACAAAGAAATAAAAAGAAAAGAAAGAGATTGTCTAATCAATTCAATCATATGATTTTACTAAATACAGGCCAATGCCCATCAAGCAAATTTGGTAGATGGCAAAAATTTGATGAAAGGAATGGAGGCTTGAAAATAAATGATAAAAGGTAAATTACCAATCAATGTGGAAAATTGTACAATTGTCGAAACCTTTTAGGATGAAATTGATAATTGACAATATATAAAGTTAACTATTAACATTAAGAGCCTCCTATCACAACAGACCTGAATTATAACTCTTGACACATGGCTTTCATGGAGTATTTTAAACAGGACAGCGTTATGGTTAAAATCATTGGCCCAAATATCACTCCATTTTTTACAAGTAGGCCTTAGATTTTAGATGCAATTACTCAATTGAAAAAAAATTTTCAATACAATTTTACTTTAAATTCTCCATGAGAAAATGGTGTGTTTGCGTTTATTTGAGTATTGATAAAAAGTTGAATTTTTAAACGAAAGTTTGGCAAATCAAGTCAATGGAACTGGTCAATTCTGTGATAAGGGACAATGTAGTGAAGAGGGACAAGAATGGGAGAGAAGAGAAGAGGAAAAGTAGTTTCTGGGACAAAATTACATATGCCATGATCGAAAACAAGACAGGAAGGTAAATAAATCCATAGTTGAGCACAGATCCTATAACAATAAAAGTATGATTCTATTAAAAGTAAATATCTGTGGCTGGAAGACAATTCTAGATCGCCTTAAGATAATTCGAATGAGGTAAGATCTTGAACATCCCCATCAATATAATAATCGTACATCAAGGTCAGCAGAGAAAGCTAGTTGGTTAATAAATACCACAACACTAAGGAGTCAAGTGTTAAAATTCAACATAGAAAGCAGATAAGTTAGCATTGTAAGAAAGACATCATCCACCAAGCAAAGGCATTGTCTCCTTAAAGTTTAGGCTAGAGATAAGGACATCAATATAATTTATCTAACAGAAATAGTGGATACAAGTACGGTTGACTCTGGTTATTCGCAACACCACGGGAGCGATTTATCCAAAGGTGCTATTAACCAGATTTGCCATTGGCCAGGTAATTTAAGGTAATTTGCCGACTGAGTATGCCTATTGCAATATTACTTCATACATGAAATACTCTTTATGCTCTGCACTTGTAGAAAGCAATGCATAACAGGAGAGAGGTGGAAAGAGGAAGGGAAGAGGAAGAGAAAGGGAAATGGGAGAGATAACGAAAAAGCAGAGCTGCCAACCTAAGATTTGCCGAATTTGTATCAACAGAGTACCTAATTTGTATTTTCATCTGCAAATTTGTATTCTATCGACCAATGTTCACACATCGTCATACTTAATAA
>JASKDV010018991.1:0-13572 GCA_032466395.1 Aegires albopunctatus | reverse complement strand
CCCCCCCCCCCCCCCCCCCCCCCCCCCCCCCCCCCCCCCCCCCCCCCCGCTTAGTCTAGTCTTTATTAGTTTATTGAAAAAATGATTGAATTGTATTTATCTTTTATTTATTAATTATGTAATGTTAAGTTAATATTAGATTCTCAGTACGGAAGATTGTTTTATGTTATGTTTTTTATGTTTTGTGATGCATAAGAAAAAAAAGGACTTAGATCCCTTTCAAGTTATCAATATGTTCTCTAAGTTTTCAGATGTAACCTAAAGGTCAAGACTTTCACTACTTGTTTTTTGTCTCTATGTTTTAAATTTTGTATTTTAATGTCAACTAGATATAGTTCCTGGAATATGTGCATTGCAGGGTAAGATGCATTATAAGAGTTATCTATTATTATTATTATCATCATAATCATCATCATTGTCTTGTACCTTGGTTGTTCAATATGAGATACTTCTACATTTTTCAGGTGATCAACCGTATTTACAAAGCGGCCAAAGGATATAACAGTTGGAAGAGCAAGAATCGCCCTGAGTTCAAACCTTGGTTGAACCCCGAACAAATGATGTCTGACCTTCCCAAATACAACCCAGCCGATAATGTTGTTAGTGAAACCAATGGGGCCTCTAGCGACTCACTAGAAGAGGGAGACATAAATGAGGCTGACTTCAACGAGGCCGACTTTAAAGACGATGACTTCTAAGTCAGGGATTAGGCAGAAATATGGGGAAGGGTGGGGTTGTGTCAGAATCATTATGTACAATTGTTAATTCAATGGTTGCCTTGCTCATACTAGATGATCTGTTGCAGTTTCCAAGTCTGATATTGCTACACTAAATACTGTTTTATCTCATCATTTCTCATGTTCCCTCTTCATAAAATTGATCAGATGTGTGTATGCATGGGTTTTTTTTTCCAATCCTCATTATGTTGCAATTTTATGACTAGGTTTTTCAGTTCTTGTTTATTAATTTTATTGTATTGTTTTGTTATCTGGTCATTTGTTGGGGGCAATATTGCCTGTGTCTTATTTCATTTCATATTCCTATTTTTCAGCTTAAATAATGATTTTTACGTTTCAAATAGTCTCTAAAATATTTTTCTTTTGAGGCATCTGAAAAATATGAAGATAAATACAAAAGAAAACAAATGATGAACAAATTGCTAAATTGCTATTTTAAATTGTTTCTCTGATCGAGATCTTATGGGAATCATGATGTAATTCTTTAAAGGTGGTTGAAATTACATTAAAGAAGATGAAGAATTTTTTCATACAATTTGTTTTCTTAGTGGATATATATTTTATTATGCTATTTTTATGCCTCTTAGATTTGTTTCGGAGAGTCTATCAGCTATATTTTATGTTTTGATTGAATTTGAAAACATTATTGAAAAATTTCTTCCATTCTCTTAATGTTTCTCTGTCTCATTTTTAATGACAGCGGTATTTTACTTTAAGTCTTCATTTTGATGTAGAAAAATGCCTTGAGATTCCTGAAAACTTAACATGACATATCTTACATTTATGTGAATTGATTTAGAGATATATAATATAATATAATACATAAATGAATATTTTATTCTCGTTTCATCGTTCTCATATCATTATGCAATGGTGTCATTCTACATTAGGGATACTGTGAAGGAAATGTAAATGGATTTTTTTCCCCCTTAGTAGTCTGATATGCTGTGTTGTGATATCTGCTCACTCTTTATGATATGTCTATTTTTAGCAACAAATTTAATTGTTTTCTTCTTCGTACTTTATCCTAACATTTCCCTTTTACATGAAAAACAAATGGTACCGGGTATTGAAATGAAATTATTTTTAATGTATGAGTTAATTCCAAAGCAGGATATCTAGCAGCATAATTATATTATTGATTTCATCTGTTTTGTTAATTAGTTAAAAATTTGTTAAAATTTTTTGTTAATTGCTCATTAAATAATAGAGCGCTATAGATATTCTATTTATTAGTAGTAGTAGTAGTATTGCTATTACACAAATTTGATTTTAAATTCTAGAAAATAATGAACTTTTGTCAGGGACCAAATTGTCAATTTATATATATATATACAAAAATTGTTAATTTATATAACTATGTATGCTTTAAGGAAATAATAATTCACTCTTGATAAATGCCTTTACCCTGGCTTATCAGTCCCAAAGAAATTATTGTTCTACTTTTCAGATTTTACATTTTCACAATATTATTGTCTAAACGTTCACTTTTGTCTACCCATGATAAAACCAATAAGCTTTTTGTACTGTCAATATTTAATTACACTCTTGACACCTACAGGATTTCTGTAGATTTTCCCTACTTATTGCCTCTCTCTCAAGGTGTACAAATTACAAATAGCTCAGGATCAAAATGAGCAAAAGGTAAAATGATTTTGAAAATTAGGGACCTCTTTTCCCCTTTCCTCCATCGTTAAACTTAAGTGTTCCCTGCATCTCTATTCAACAATGAGCCCATCCCAGTTTTTTTGTCTCAAAGCTTTTAGAACTTATTCTATTCAGTGTTGATTGGTTTACACATTTTATTTCCAATTGTTTTTATTTGCTCTTTTTAAAAAAAATTATTTGATTTTCATATAGAAATATGTATGTACATTTGATTTTACGCTCTTTTAAAATGCTCAAGAATTGGATTTGTTTTAAAATTTAATGTTGTGTGCCAATTATTTCTTGACAATGTATTTTTGTTGTGTTCTCTACTAACACATAACAAGCTTTTTTTTAAAAGAAGCATTTTAAAGTTTTCTGTTCAGCCATCAAAGTACAAGTCCAAAGAAACTCCCTGTTACATTATATTTTTGATTATTATTTTCCAATTAGTCTTAAATATTTTCTTTCTCCATTGAACTGTTGAAACATAGGAAGGAAGATGAAGATGCATAGGTTGGTCATGTGTTAAGGATGGCACTGGCTGCTGTGCTAAGAATGGTTTTAAGATAGACTTCTGACAGCAATTGAAAAAGAGAAAGATCTATGGAAACATAGTGAAGATCGGAAGAAAAACAGATGAAAGGAAAAAACGGATATGCTCAGTCGACCGAACAAAGTGATAGGTTTGGTGAAATTTGTATGTGCCAGTAGGCTATTTGAGTTCAAATATAATGTGTCCAAAGAAATTCCTCTCACGTTTTGATGACTGTTTTTGAATTTTTCATTATGAATTATAAGTTTGGCTTTAGGATCACATCTTTATAGGTTCAAATCTGAATGGTTATTATCTATTTGATATTAAAGCATTGATTAGCTTGGCGCAACAGTTCCTTCAGTACATTTTGTCAGTTATGCAGATAAACATTGTCCCAGCGTGACATGGCATTAATAACCTTGAGTAAAGCTGATCATGTTTGACTGAGTTTAATAATCAAATCACCAAGGGTTGTAGATTGTGCCTCAAAACTTCTCCTTTTATATCATGACAATTGTTTTACATTTGCTTTGGCCATCGGTTGTGGTTTTATGAGTTCAATTCTAGATTTATTCTTCTTATAAATTTTGTGTGATATTTTTCAATATCGTTACTGTGTTAACAGTAAACAAAACACATTTAACCTATCTTGAGCCCTTGTGATTCAATGATGTCTGACAAAGATTTTGAGAAGAGTGATAATACAATACAAAATTATTTACTATTTTTTTACATCATACACATTGTGCAAATCATGTCTTCTCACTATGTTCAACTTGTTGAGAAACATACTTTCCTTCTACTTACATTCTGTTTTCTGTGTTACCAACTCTTCTTATGCAAATTATTTGCTAGTGTGATGTAGATTGACGTACAAGAATGCATGCATATATTCCATAGCAGTCAGCTCTTTACTCTCTAACCCTTTGGCATCCATATTATAAACAACTCGGATTGGCAACATAGTTGAAGAGTT
Organism: Aegires albopunctatus; assembly: GCA_032466395.1. Classification (NCBI taxonomy): domain Eukaryota; kingdom Metazoa; phylum Mollusca; class Gastropoda; order Nudibranchia; family Aegiretidae; genus Aegires; species Aegires albopunctatus. The sequence goes on along the minus strand of JASKDV010018991.1, from coordinate 9,674 downwards.
CCATGTATTACCGCTGAAATCTGTGTCGGGAAAGTTAACTTTAGGAAAAATAACTTTTGTAAAAGATTTCGATCAGGGAGAGAAGGAGATTATATCTTACATTTTCAGAATTGTATCAATGGTGTTTGAGTTTGAGGGGTTTTGTACCCACATTTTTCCATTTTCAGAATAACAAGCTTGAAATGCCTGGATGTGAGTTGTATTGTAATTCCACTTACTAAATTTTAGGAGATAAAAACTAAAATAAATAAATAAAGGAGGTAACGTAAATGATTTTATCTTCTCCACTTACTTTTCACTCAAATCATTATCTTTATTGTTTTGTTCCTTTCCTACCTGCTGTCATGTGACCCATGAACTCTTTTGAGTGAATGCATCACAGTAATTATTTATTTCTCTTGTTGTTTATTTCCCAAGAGAGAGAAAGACACTGTCATTTACCTATTTACCTATATATCATAGACCCATTGTTGCCTTGTAATCTTTGAGAGCTGGATTTTTCAGTTACCATGCAATGGACAGAAAACGATCCATCTTATGAAGATCTCTATCCCATGTTTCTCCATACCTTTGCTCTTTTCTTCCATGTTTCTGTGTGACTTTTTGTAAATGGAACTTCACTTTCACCTGTCCTTGTATCAGGAGTGGTATGCATAACTTTGATGAGCACCTTGAGTGTTATGGTGTTGTGTTTCTTTTTTGTTTCAATGTTTTTTTAAATTTCCTTGGCGAAAGCAGGGTAAGAGACATTGTTAGTTGAGATTATTGTTATTATTTTTATTTTTATCATCATCAACAACATCGTTATTATGATTCCTTGGGAAAGCAGGGTGTGAGACATTGTTAGATGAGATTATTGTTGTTATTATTATTGTCATCATCAACATCATCGATACTATGATTATTCTTATTGTTACCGTTTATTTGTTATTATTATTAATATGGTTGTCACCTTGCTGTCATTAATTATAATGTTATTATTGTTATTACATTTTTGAATGTTAAGGGAGGATTACCTTTTTTGGTTGCATTTATATGTGCCATGATAGATTCCATATACAGAGTTGTGTATTCTGAATCATTAAATATCGCTTTATTATATCATTTCATCCTAGACATGTTCCCTAGTCATCACTGATATAGACCTATCTTTATATCTACTTTGAATACGGAATGAATGCCATAAGGGGTTTGACAGATGAAATCTAAGGGTCAGGAGCGCAGTTTCTTCATTTATTGCAAGAGAAATATATCTGATTTGACTCTGATTATGATATATTATTATTAAATTATATTTTACATTTGTCTCAGATTATTTTGTTGCATATATTATTTTTTTGTTTGTTTAATTGTTAGTTATAATCGATTGTTGTCATTATTTATTAGTATAATTAGGGCATGGTATGTACTGACAGATAATTTCTGGTGAATCAGTAATGTGATTGCAATTAGGGTGGATTTGTAATATACATTTTAAAAATTTTAATGTTAATTTCAATTTGAATTTTATATCATGTATAATTTGATTGCATATTCTAGATGGATATTAGACATGATTGAATGAATTGTAATCTCATTGATACATTGTATTAGGGTAGAGTTGGATGTTTCATATATAAATATTTAAAAAAATTTTTTTTTAATATCACAAAAAATGATTGGTCAATGTTAAAGCATGTATTCTTCTCTGGTAAATGGTAATTATATTTTAACAATTAAGAAAGTATAAGAGTTAAAAGTGTTTGCTTGTTGATAATATGTTGACATTTTTTAACAGACCTCGGATTTGTATTATGATTATTGGCACCTTTTGACTTTAAAAAGCTTCTTAATGGGAGGTAATTCCTTTTCAGTTTGTGACCAAAAAAAATGTCTATACTCTGTAATGGTGAATTTTTCTATATTTAATTATTTATTTATTGCAAGAGTAAATCAATCCATTAATCATTTGTGACAGCTTAATAGATTTACAGTATTACTTTGTGCCTTAGTTTCATAAAGATAAAAATCGAATATTTCAAAGCTGTGATACCTCTTCATTCATTGCATCAGTTCTAAACAATATTATCAGAGATCTTGGAAGTAAGAAAGAAAATAATAAAAAAGTGAAACAATATTAATCAAGTAATCCATTGTTTGACCATATGTTGTTCATGGTAAAGACTGCAAACAACAGGTAGTAGGCCTTTTTCTCCATTTCTGAAATGTTAGTACACCTTTGAATATTTTGCTATTTTACTTTACTGTACTACAAGACACAATATCCGAGGTTGTTCTCAACTGGTTTACTTTAATACAATTTTATTTCAAAGAGGCATTGTCTTTAAATTCTTATTAAATTGTTGTTCGTGTTCCCATATTTCTTATTACTTTATGTTTGATACGAGAGTAAGTCCTTTCGTGTGAGAAAAAGTGCTGTCAGTGACAATTATAGAACATCATAGTATTGTATCATTGCTACATTCGCCTCAAAAACTGTACATGACTAGACTTATTCATTGTGATCATAATATTTATATTATAAATGTCATGACTCATTTATATTTTAAGTATAATGTATTATGTATATTATTAAAGCATGTAAATACCTCACAAGAATTGAAGGTGAGATGTATAATATATATATATATATGCAGAGTGAAATTAGAAAATTAGGACTGCTGATCATGCTTTGTATGTTTTGAGTTTTTCGTCCATCTTTTTCTTAATTTATGCACAGCTTTAAGATAATTTCGCCGGCTTTACGTTTGAATTTTTTTTGCCTCATCCATTGTGGCTTTCTCTTAAGTAATCTTAATGAAATTCAGGGTGTTTTGTATAATGTATTGTTAAAAAGGTGGTAATTATTATATTTAGGAAAGCTTTATACAAGCATTATTTTAAAATTGAATGCTGACATGTTTGCAGGTACTGTAATGAAACTCTTCATCTAGCTGTAGATCTATAGAATCTAGATAGATCTAGTTTAGATTTTTGGAACGATAGATCAATTCTGGCCAAAAAAAAAAAAAGTTTCACACCATTGTTATTATTATTAGTACGATTGTCATCTTTGTTATTATTTATAATGCTATTGTCATGTTTAATTTGAAATATGAAGTAGAAATAAATTAGCGTTCCAAACACACTGCTCACTTCTGTTGTGCCTGTATAAATGTCAGGTACAGTTTTATGTATACAGAATTTAGAAGAGTTCAACAAACCAATATTGTTTTATTTTTTACTTTGTTTTTACCTGATATAACTTAATATGTGCTGATGGTGACAAATAGATATACTTGATCATTTCATTTTCCATATTATGTGCTTTATTTAACAAAATCCATATGATTCTTTGTGTTAATTTGTTGAATTCAGTGGACTCAAGTTAGTGCCTACTTTTTAGCCTTTATTGGACCATCAATTTCATTGAGGAAAGTTTTTTAAAAGTCCTGGCAGTTTGTCAATTGGTAGAGTTTTGCTGTTTGTTTGTTTTTTAAATAGCAACTGAGTCAAAGGTCATAGAATTCTATTATAGAGAAATGGGTTACAGAATTTTTGCATGTTATAATAATAATAATAAATCTCACTTGTATAGCGCTTTCCATGCAAAAACATCTCAAAGCGCTTAACATAAATGGTTGATACATAAAAGCTAAAAATCACATTGGAATTACAAAGATAATACACTAAAACAATTCTGAGTCATTATAATTGGATAAAAAAAAAAAAATGTTTTAACAGCTTTTTTAAAAGAATTGATCGATTGCAACTCCCTGATTTATGTGGGTATGAGTTCCACTTTTTTGGGCCGAAAAATTCAAAAGATCTGTCACAGACAGATTTTAGTCTTTTTCTGGGAATTAATAATCTGGTCTTATCAGCAGAAGAGCGGATGTTGTTTCTCTTATCACCTAATCTTTGAAATAGCAGAGTCAAGTGTATGAATTTTGTCATGCATTAGTGTATTTAATGATCATCAAATGAAGCCCTTGTTAATGTTAGACAATTGGAACCAGTTATATTTCAATTGCATTGACATCTAAAAATGAACACATGGATTGCCTTGATTAATAGTTGAGAACAGCCAACTACATATGTTACTTTGCCTCTTGAACTGCAACCTTTATAAATATGATTTTTTAAAACGAAACATTAGGTTAAAAATTCTAGATGTAAAGTAAATTTTAACATTGTTTATTTTTGGGCCCAAAAAATCACAAATTAAAAAATTGTATTGATTTTTTTGCTCCTGTACATACTGCCATTTTCAAATGAAAGGCGAAAACGGCAGCATGGACACAAAGAGCAATTTACAAAAAGAAACGAAACAAAGCTAGACATATGTAATAATTAAGAGTGCGATCTGCACTGCATCATGAAACAAGCATGTAGATTTTTAAACAAAGTGTTGGAGGACCCCTAGACAAAGCCGGTGAATCAGCTAGTTGTAATGTTTTTGACAGTTTTTGAATCTTCTACTTGAAGGCCTTAAAAAAACCTCTATCATTATGTAAGCAATTTTATAAATATTATTTTACTGATGGGATCTTAAATCTTAAAAGCACATACACTCTCCTAGAGCAATCTCTACTTTGAATTTCTTAACACTGGCAGGCACAGATTACACAAATTATGGGCTTACACTTAAACAGATTGTTATGAATGTTTTTATAATGAGTTTGACGTGAAGATCACACTGTAATGTATTATTATTGTACAGAACACAGGGTTATATCGCTTGCTTAAATCAAATGTTGGATTGTATCAAACATTTCGCCATCGGGGTTGTTTTTATTTACGATCTTCCTCAATGTCCATATGGCTTAATAATTTGTCTTGCTTTTAGAAGTAGAGCTGTTCTATATCTTGAATTATTTATCGTTTTCCTTTTACCCCTGATAATAGGATGATTCTATTATATTCATGCTCAGGACCCCGGATTTAACATGGTAAAATGCCTTCTATTAACTTATTCTCACAAATAGGATTTGGTACTGACTTTATGTAATGTAAAATAAATTACCTTATTTATTCATTGTTGCTCAAATGGATGGACTTGAGTATCCCATGCTTTATATAATGAAACATCCACATTTTACTTTAGTCAATAAAATGTAATGGGATAGACTTTTGTCATCATGATTTTATGAGAATTTTGAAAATTTCAATAACGAATTTCCAATCTTAATATTAAATCTAGTATGACGGATTAGGGTTAAGACTAGATATTCTTCATCTTATTCTTTCAAAATAACTGTTTTCTCTATCTACTTATTTGTTACACAAAAGGTCTGCCAAGTGCGTCTTTAACTTAGATTTATCCATAAGAGAATGGTCAATATTTTTTGCCTCTCTTTTTCAAAGTTTTTGAGTCTTTCATTTGTCTGCCCACATTAACATCTTCATACCTCTTCTACTACTTAAAAGATGATTATCAGTTGGCAGATCTGCATATTATAAAAGCTACTTATTACTATTAATTCATCATGATAGTCATATGCCTTTGTTCTGTTATACCACTGTTGCTGTTACTACTCACTCTTCATTTGATGTTATGGATATCATTACGCATTATTGCTATCTGTAATTTCTGTTCACGTGAGTTGCTTCCACTTTCACTGTGACCTAGATTTAAAAGATAGAAAGCTACATAAATTAACTTTTATTCTCTGTCGATGTTCTTTAGACAATTTTGTTTGTCTTCATTTAGATAATTTATGCATGTGAGTGAATATAATAATATATCTTCTTTTATATGCTGTTTTTGTGTAGGACATTTAAACTCTTTTACAATTCAGTTTAAAAAAACCCAAAAAAAACCCCTGAAGGCTGGTAATTTTTAACAGCAGAAATAAGAGGAGAAAAATTTGGGTTTGCTTTTTTATTTTAAATAAATAAATTTTTGTTTATTTCGTATTCAAAGAAAATTGTACCCTGAATAACTTTACTCTGCCTACCATATTAATTATTATGCATTGGGCTGCAGCTATAGAGGCTGAAAGCTCCAGACTTTCCTGGAAAAGAATAGCTAGAAGCTAAATCCTTCATAGTACTGGTGTGCATGAATCTTACTCACCACTGCTTGTGTTACTCAGTATTTAAGGCCTCACCTACCAAGCCAAAGATCCTTGGTTCAAACCTATGCAAGCTGGAATTTGAAATCCACTTTTTCGGGTTTCCTTCTGCCCCCTGTCCTTAAGTTGCAAGGATATAATAAGTGCCACGTTCTATCAGAGACAGACTTTTAATCCAGGAAGTCCCATATACATACATCCATGTAAAAGAACCCTTTGTTGTTTATAATGCAGTCTTGGATAACCTGACATCACCATGGATGGGCTCTGAGATAACCCTAGTGGTTGACTGAGCCCTTAAACTCCAAATAACTAACTAACTAACCAAAGTAGTGGAGATGGATAAATGAAATGCAACAAAAAGCTTGTGTTACATAGTCAACTTTACTTAGTTTTAGTGAGTGATGTAAACCCACAATGGATAAGGTACGCAACTATTTTTTCCAGAATTAGAAAAGTCTGGAGCATTCTACCATTATGGCTGCAGCTTCAAGTTAAAGGATTGCTCCTAACCCTGGACTAATGACATTCAAAACGTCAATACAATTAGTCGCTTTAATGTATGTGACATTTAGTTTATTTTTGATAAATAAATGACTTTTGTCACATATTGCAAATTTTGTGCCTATTAAATGACTATGTGTCAATTTCTACTCTGATGCACAGAAATGGTGGGAATACATTTGTTAATTGTGTTCTCTATCTTCTTTTTGCTCTTCTCCTTTTTTGCTCTCTCCTTCTCTCTGTATGTATGTATATGTCACTGACATGCATTGTTTATATATTATATTACCAATTTGTTGAATGGGGCTCAAAACTTCTTTTGTTTTATGTTAATGCCAACTTAATTGTTCTGTTGAATTTTGTACATTTTTTTTTTCTTAAAAGAAAGCATACTCATACTTCACGTCTGCTGTAAATGTATTTAAATTTTCTCATTGATATAATATGTTAAATGCATGTAAAGTTGTATGTTAAACATTGCATATAGAATTGGGAATATGAGTATTTTATGTAATATTTATCTTTCATTTAATTTTGTGTGTCAATCCTTTTTTTTTTTTTTTTAGTTAGTGATTGTTTTTATTTTCTAACTTGTATGTTTTATTTTAAGCTTCAGAATGTCCAGAAAAAGGCAACATTTTTCTTAGAAGATATTGATTGAAGCACAGGTATATTTCTGATCACGGTTTGCTTACACAATAGGAAGAATGCATTACAAAAGTCGTCAAGTTTAGTATTGGAAATAAAAATACTTGGTACCAATTCTTATTTATGGGTATTATTTTATCTGCTATGATGGCCTATGCTACAATTTAGCCCACCATTTGGTTGACTGGTTGAGTTTCTAAATCAAGCCAATAGTATTGGTTTGGGCATTAAACTTGGTCATGTGAAGCGGTGCGATATCTGATCAAAAATATTTGGATGATATTACCAATCAACAAAGTATATTCACAGATTGATTCATAGTTTAATTCCTTTAAATCTGAGTAGCATTGATCTGTTTTCTTTTGTTTTGTTTTTTCACTAATTCATTGATAAAGAACAGTGGATAGCCATTGCTAGAAAATACTTGGCCACATTAATAAAAAATGGTGGGGCTCTGAAAGAGAATTGAATTAAAAATCTATTCAAACTTATCCCTTTCCCAATTTTATACAGCCAATGAAATAATTTTTTGTTTTTGTTTGTTTTTTAATAATACATTTAAGAAAACTGAAATAAGAGAAACTATCATCATCAATATTCACAGAAATTTTTATTTCCAACTAAGCCTTAAGGATATCATAATATGATAAACATTGATTTTCGCTTTTATAAAAATTATTTTTTCCTCTTTTAAATTCATTTAAATGTATTTCAAACCCTCAATATAAACAACATAACTGAATTTACGAATGTTGATTTTTATCACTATACCATCAGTTATGTTACTGTATTTATTTATGTCTTTGATGTGTGATAACCATTTGATTTTAAAATAAATGTAATACATGTAGACTAGTATTGACTGTTAGAGAATTTATGGATGTATATTGGTCTTGTACGGTATATAAATATGGAATGTATCTGAAGGTTTGATCACGTTACACCAAGTTAGTCACAGAACCGGTAGACTGCACACTCGAGTCATTTGCTATGTGTTCATAAAAGGATAAGAAACAACACCTTCATTGAGCCTCAGCATGGTTGCTCAATAATGATGATTTATATGACATATAATAAAGCCACAGAAGTTCTCTCTGGCTGGGATAACCACACAAGGTCGAAAGTTACATCAGTGTACGTAATTAAATACATCTACCTGTCCCCGACACCACCGAAGGTCGAATGGCTACCCCCCATCCACCTATAATTATCTTCATGGCAAAGACACACACACAAAGGCCCATGACAGTCAAACTCACTAACAGTAAGGAGGTTCCCACTCTCTCTTTCCCTCTCTATCTCTGTTTTTCATCTCACTCTGTCTCTCTCTATCTCTGACACACACACACACGCAGGTATACAAACACACACACACACAGGTATACAAACACTCACACACACGCAGGTAAATCAAGTGCCCCAACGCATAGGGGTATCTCTTTGATGATAAGAGAACAATAGAGGTGTAAGATTCGACCTTGCGTAATGGATCCTCCTGGCTCTGTTACAAACACAATATTATATTGAAAGTATGATACGTAGAAGAAAAAAAATAAGAGGCTAACTATTACAGCCCCTTGCCTCTGAGAGCTTAGGATTGCCTCCCCAAAGAAATTTAATCTTGTATTCATGAAGGAGTTGTTGTCCTATTATCTCAATTTATTATTGTTGGATTACTTATTTTAGTTTGTTAATGTTTACTTGTTTGTTTGTATTATTTTTTTTAAAGGATAAGGTAAGTTCTAGACTGTACTGTAATGTACCAACTTTACTGCTTATTTATATTAAAGATTTCTAGAAAGTTATAAATTTTAGTCTGATTTTGTTAGCAAACTATTAGGGTGTGACCATGGTTTTTTGAGGGAGGTGGAGGATGGGGTTGTATTCTTTTTTATTTTTCAAGTTGTCTAATTTTGTTTTGTTTTTACTTGCACTTAATTTCCATGTGGCTTATAACTCATGTTTGTGTCATAAGCTTATGTGATATGATATACTACTATACATTTAGGAATTATAAGGCCATTGAATATAAATAGAATTTAAAAGATTTTCAATGCAGGACAATTAATTGTTAAGACTGTCTTTTAATTTAAATTATGATTTGTCTCAACTTAAGGATGAAACTTTCACAAACTGTTGTAAATCTACATCAAGTCCAGTGCAATTTATAAAATTCAGTATTGCATATTTAAGTACCTATTTATAAATTACTTTGCCTTTCTCCTTAGTCGTAAATGTATCAAAGAAAGTAAGCCAACGGTAAGAAATATCCAATTTTAAAAAAATGATAATAATAGCAATGGCATCTGATGTCTTAATATATGCCAAAGTTTGTGTAGGCATACACTGCTTTTTATTTTAGTGCCAGAATAGTATTCACCACCTGCATCACTATTGAAAATGGGGTAGCAGATAGCTCAGTGGTTAAGGCGCTCACCTACCAAGCCAAAGGTCTCTGGTTCAAAC
>JASKDV010018880.1:0-16646 GCA_032466395.1 Aegires albopunctatus | reverse complement strand
TCCCCCGCCTCGACGTAGAGAGACTTTACAGGAGATGTTCTGAATGCCCCCAAAGCTATACGTAGACCCTGATGATGAATTGGGTCGAGCGTATTTAATATGTGTTTAGGAGCAGAGCCATATACTATGCTCCCATAGTCAATTTTGGAACGGATAAGCGTTCGATATAGTTAGAGAACATAATTGCTTATATAAATTCATCAATTCTCAAGGATTGTTATTTCCACAAAAAAATAAAAACAACTTCCACACAATTAGGTATCAGTGTCACATACACATTCGAGTCAAGCAAATTATTTGTGGTGCTAATCTAAGACAGAATAATATGAAGGAGCAATGTTATGGAAACTATACTAAAGACAATAAAATCATCATACAAAAATAGATACATTTTCAATACCATACACATATTGTTTAAAATAATACAAATGCGCACAAAAAATATTCTAGAAATATCACTATCTACATACTAATGTGTCAAGACCGGCTAGCCTACATGCCAAGAGATTCATACGCCCTGAGCAAAACAAAGGTAGAGAGGGGCAAGGGATGCTGACTAAAACACATTAGTCAGGTCCATCTGCCTGGTGCCGCCCACTAGAACAACCAGACAGCCACGTTAGCGACTGCACTTCCCAGCAGCCATGCAGTCTTCAGCACGTAGGTACACCTTGACTTGGGGTACAACAGATTGACAACCAATCTAAGTCATGTCCAACTGCCAAAATGATGATATGACATTACACAAACACCATATCAAATTTCAGAGTATAAATGAACATGAATATCATATCATAAAATGCAAGTAAATAAAAAACAGAAATCGGCTCATAGAAATATCAGGTCTATACAGGCCTATAACCCCGTTCACAATACCAACATAAATATTCTCCAGCTGTATAATGAACACATAAACTGTGAAACCAGCGGGGACAACCATCACACTTGACCCAAGCGGTCTCACCGCCAGAAACATTTCTGATCGGATCATCCTGGCGACAGCGATTACACTTATCACGAAGAATTCGTGATCGCTTAGGAAGACCAATGACAGTGGTGCCAAAATCCTTTGGCCGACCTCTCTTTGGCACTTTTGACGGGGGCTTTAAATTGGCAAGGAAACCTGCTCCAGCTGCACTATCACCACCATCTGCCTCCATTGCCAATTCGCTATGACTGCTTGATAGCAGAATGCCATCACCATCAACTAATTCCCTGGTCAATATGCCATGACTACTTGAAGGAAGCAACCCATCACCATCAGCAGTCACAGGTACAAATTCAACAGAACCTTCTGGATCTATGGCATTACTCCCAGGGTTCAGTAGAGCTTGACCATCGACATCATCAACAGTCACTTCAACGGGGAATAAAATTTCACCTCGATCTATGGCATTATCACTTCCATCAGCAATCACAACTTAGACTGGGAATACAATTTCTTGATCGATAGCATTATCACTGGCATTATCACTTCCATCAGCAGCTACAACTTCGACTGGGAATACAATTTCTTGATCGATAGCATTATCACTTCCATCAGCAGTCACAATTTCACTTTCTGGATTGATGGCAACAGACTGTTGACTGGGAACAATATCAAAGGTGGATAAACGACTCAGCCATGAGTCAAAGTCATCCAGCTTGCTGGTATAGTAATGAAAACGATCTGTTCCCAGTTCAATCATCTTGTTGAGTAGTTTGTCCATCTTAGACTTAAGAATGGTATATTTGTCCCTCTTTGAAAGGGCATCTCTCTCCCAGTCAAAATCGGTGCAGCGATCTGAACCGATTCTAACTGGCTCCTTATAACAATTATGGCTAATATGCCACCTCACATGAAACATGTCCCCGTCGAGCAGCGGAACAATACTTGAATATTTGCGTAAAGCAAACATGTGGCGACAAGGCAAGGATGCCATTGTCAAAAAAAATTGACAATCACACTTGTCCACTGAAGGTGACATTACAATGTCATCCTTCCTGGTCACCAAGGATTCCGGACACACACACCACTCATCACTCCTTTTATATTCCTCCTCCACCAACTTCAATGAATAAGGAGTGATAATTTTGGCCAAATGTGGAAATGCAGTGCTGGCATGTTTAGTCAAGGCCGAAAATTCCACATGAGTTTGCTCGGTACATCGAGTATCGTAAAAAAACATTATTGCCTCAAAACAACGATCCAATGGCAATGGAGAGGTAATTACAGTCTTGAGTTTTTGGTGATACGACTCAATACGATTGTTGGTCGTATCACCCAAATTTACATGCAAATCCCGGGCATACTTGACCCAACTGTCCCTGTCCCAGTCCCAGTTTTGGACAAAGTAATTATAAAAACGTCCATTGTCATCAATGGACCGCAAACGATCTTTTAAACTTTCATACACGCTTTCATTCTCAGCCGCACACATTCTCTCCACACATTTCATTATACTTAACTGTAAATCTTTCGGGCACATCAAAATGTGCTTCTTAAAATTTTTTTTCACATGAAAAATGCAAAGTTCCCTATGCGCCATAGGGAAATTTGATTTTAATGCATTTATGGCAGCAAAGTCTTTGTCAACCATAAATGTTTTAATCCTATCCCAAGAAGGGTTGAAGCCTTTAAAAATAGAGAAGACCTTGTCATACATCGAGGATGTTTCATTGCTGACGATGGCAAAAGCAACCAACTGGGATCGGTTGAAGCCATCGACAGCAATCAATGAGATTAAAGGCATAAGCCGGTCATTGACACAATGCGTACTATCTAATAGCAAATGTTCCGGAAACTTATCAAATGTCTCCTTCATCCTTGACGTTTGAACATAGAGATACTGCAACTCTCCTTCATCGTTTGCGCCTATGTCTGTCGATAGCCCAGGATCCTTCTCCCTTCTTTTGTTAAGTCTCCTGTGGAGGATCTGTGCGTCGTTTAATACATGAGCCTGCTCAGGCTCACATACTGTTTGTCTCTCCTGAAAAAAGAAAAAAGGAATTTTAATAAGTCTTTCTTGTTTAAATATATATACATATTATATATATTTACCACCAGCCAGCCTTTGGCCTGGGTAAAAAAAATCTACCTTTGTCAAGATATACCGCTTACACTTGCCTCGAACATTCTTGAACAAAGTTATCCTAGTTGATACTAATTATAGGTAGGACAATCAGCCAAGTTAGCGAGAGCAGCATCACGATTTTCCAGTCATCTGCCTCTCTCTGTCAGTATGTATGTAGCATGAATGTATGTATTAATTTGAAGATAATGAAATAAAATAATGCTGAAAAGTGAAATTATATAACAATGAGAAAGTCGCTTTTCGAAGCTTTATCTGCAGAGCATAAAACTCGTGAACACTGACACCCCCCCCCCCCCCAATGACCCTTATAGGGTAATTTCGCCTAAATGCCCGGTTGTGCTTGATCCCGACTACCGGGCACTCAGGCGAAAACTACCGTATAATGGGGTTGTAGTAACGTAATGTGTAGCGTGCGCTTTACACACGAGTCCAATTATGTGAAAGTTGAACCCAATATATATATATATTGAAACGTGACAATTAGACCTCTCTCTTTCTGTTTCTGTCTTGTGGGCCATCCAACACCAGAGAGTTTCCAATTGGTTGCTATAGATATTGAAATTCCCATACTTACAAGGTCAAACAGAAGTTACCTTAAAAGTTAAACGAAGGTTTCAGACGTGCGGCATCGGACCTTCAAAATTTTTATTCTCTGATAAAAGTCGATAGAAAGAGAACTTAATATTCTAGATTGTATTGAAATTTCACAATAATAAGCTAAATGGATCCTATTCAAGAGTTAATTGAATAGAACCCATTTTCATTGAATGCCCAATGTAAATACTATGGAAACAAATGGCTATGCCTGCCAGCCCACGAAGACCAAGACTGTTCTTAATGGCGACAGGAAACCTGATGTGGCAGTCTTGCGTATAACATCGCACGCTTCGAAGGAAGGCCATGGCGGATGGCTTGTGCTACACAGCAGCGCGCCTCGCATTGTGTCATGGGCGGAGTGCGTAGTGGCTGCCTTATTATTACTATGGCCATCTGACAGCCCTGGGACTCGCTTATTGTGTGAATAACCATACCAATTCTTCGCACAAGCCACATTGAAAGGCCACCATTTTTCTAACGCTTATACATGCAAACAAGAGAATAATTAGAAAAATATGTATGAAACCCACCTTACGACGATAGAGCTTTTTCACATTGACAACATCTGCTAGGGTAACACTCTTCCCAGTGACAGCTTGCAACTCCCTCCTCATATCTTTGTTTGGGACGTTTAGAGAGCATAATTTTTCCGCTTGCACACGCTCCTCAACATTTAAGGCTCGGTTGTGTGCATACCGAGTGTATAGGTGCTCTCCTAAAGAAAAGAAAGGAAATGTGTGGACAATAAAGATTGTAAGATTGATAAAATGAAATTGCAAGTAGATTATAATTAGTCTTCAAAGTCAACATTGCTGAAGGATTGTCGGGTCAATTGGGGCTAGGTTATATTCGTACATACAGAGGATACCTACCTACCTACTCACCATGCGTATGTTAATTCTGTTGGATAATTTAGTCATTGTGGAATTGTCATTAAACAGTAGTCGTTACATATTACACTGACACCAAAAAGCAGGCAACATGTGCACAAGGCTAACTTGGGACTAGCTACAGTAATCTATATTTTGTGAGTACACTACGCTAGAAAAGCAAACAGCGCATGGCTTACCGATTTCATGATTGTGTTTGTCAATCAGCTTGGTCACTGTTATCTTATCTGGATTGTCTTTGCTGATAGATGCCAGAATTTTCGCTTTGCATCCATCTTTGCTCGACCTGAAAAGTAGTATGAAACCATATAATGAGAATTTAATCTAAAAATATGGAAAAGCACTAATGCCAAAATTAACTAGCCTACATAAAACATTATAGCCCTACGTCTATACACAACTTATTGCAAAAGGAATAAACCAACAGTAGCCAGCATGCAAATAGTAAATAAGCCCTTTCTTCACTTAACAAAATAATGGGTATCAACATTACACAAAAGAAATTTTTTAGCAGTAGCATGGCGTGTTGGGATTTTCGTTATGTACGGAATTGATCCATGCTTCAGCCTTCCCCCATAACCGTGCTTATTGGCAGAATTCACTGCATCCAATGGGAGAACCATGTGCTATCCTGGATGGCATTACATCACAATTGGAACTATACTAAGACATGTGGTTTGAGGAAGGGGTAGATCTACATTATAATTGTCACATTTCTACCATCATGGGTACTGGCTTAAGGACTGACTTTTCCCCTTTGTCTTGCAAAAGCATGGTGTTTCATTGCAATGAAGCCAGGAACTCACGCACATGGGATTTTCTTCCCCCATAACTGTGCTTATTGGCAGAATTGACAGCACCCAATGGGAGGGCCATGTGCTATCCTGGATGGCATTACTTCACAATTGGAACTATACTAAGATTTGAGGAAGGGGTACATCTACATTATAATTGTCATATTTCTACCATCACGGGTACTGGCCATGCCAGTTTAGGACTGACTTTTCTTTTCCCCTTTGTCTTGCAAAAGCATGGTGTTTCATTGCAGTGAAGCCAGGAACTCAGGCACATGGGAATAACAAATTGAATGTCATACACCAGATCAACATAAAATCACTCTAACCAAAGCCATGTGCTATGATGGCCGATCACTGGAATCTCTATGCATGCGTTCATACCCCCCCCCCCCTTTTTAATCTGGATCTATATCTAGGTCCCGTGCGTAATAGCATCCACCCCTCTAAAAGAAACAATATCTTAAATTATCTAAAGAAAAGAACAAGATCTAAATCTAATATCTACTCAGTACTCACTTTGTTTCCCGCTGTCCTTTTCCACGCGAGTTGAACTCCCCACGGTGCGTGCATAGCAGTGTGTGGTACACATACACCATCTCTTCTGGAAGTTGATATTTGTGGCTTTTATTATGGGTCACGACTTTCTTACTTGACACTTTCACAAACGGTTGAAAAGTTGAGTCACAGTAGATTTTAACCGCATCAAAGAACGCATCCCAACTTTCAAATTGACCATGAAGCTTTAACTCCGCCATTCTGACTTAATTGAGAGAGTAATACTAGATCTAGATTAGATCTTGTAGTGACCAGTAGTAGTAGTAGAGTGAAATGCGGCCCGATCGTCTCGACTGATTCAAATTTCGCCGTCAAGTGAATGCGTAACATCGGCGCATGCGCAGACACGTAAAATCCCAGGCGAGTTCCTCCGGACGGAAGTGGCGATGCAAAGCTAGTCGAGGTGCCACCCAGATCGGATACGCGAAGCGTCTAGCCGAGGTGCCACCCAGATCGGATACGCGAAGCGTCTAGCCGAGGTGCCACCCAGATCGGATACGCAAAGCGTCTAGGCGAGGTGAGGACTCACTTCGTAAAAAAATCGTGATAATTGTCAAAAGCTTGACCACTTCGAAATTCCGCCATGGTTCCATCAAATAACTTTGCGAGATGTTTCCCTTGACATCGGCTGCCGGACGAATAGTCTCATGTTATTTTGAGTACCCAGCTGCCAGACGAATAGACACTCCCTAGACACGGTGCAACAATGGCTCTTGCGTAATCAGTATGGATACTATCAAATCTACTAATCAGCATCTATTTCTAACTACCTCTTCTAATCTAGATTTACATCTAGCCTGTAGATGTAGATCTACATATAATGTGCCCCAAGTGACAGTAGTCCATTGACGCAGGACGAACTTATCCATGAACTCTAGTCTAGATTAGATGATAGTTGATAATAAGATTATAGAATATCCATAAGAGGAATATAACTTAATCTTACAATATCTACCCCAGCATAATACCTGTATGGTTCCTTCAGATGTAGTTTTGAAGACCCCTTGGCTGTGTCCTTTCAATGCAAACAGTAGTTCGTGAAGCATTTTGAAGTAGAATCTAAATCTAGATATACTCTGGTAAATAATTATTATCACCAGAACCTGGGTTGTTTCATATTATGGTTGGCATGCCATTATAGTTTCTAAGAAACAGTCATCAAAACCATGATATCGCTCGTAGGAAAATGGGTTTGTCATGCTGAGTAAATACCAAGAGAGGAACAGCTTGAATCATGTCTCTGAATCGCCGAGCCGAAAATAAACAATGTTTGGGAATAATTTGGATTGCTTGCTTTTCTTCCTCCATACACCGAAGACTTGAAGAGCATGCATGGTAAAGATTCAAGTTAGTAGTAAAGGATGTCGTGTATCAATGGGCTATTTCCTCTTTCTGTTGACACAACATTGTTGTTGTTGTTGTTTTTTGTAAACCATTATAACGATATTGTATGAAGACACAAATCAAAATGTGAAAAATGAAATTTAATCTAGGCTAAAATACCAATAAAGTGTATAGATTGTTTTAGCATTAGCCTCTGCTGTAATATCCCATCATTAAAAAAAAAATATATTCCTTTATCTTAATCCTTTGAGAAATAAAATTATTTGTTTAACATTCTGCGTTTTTTCCTTATATTTTCTTGTCATTTGCTCATGTCAATTATTGAATCATTCCAGATTTCACCAAAATATCGAATAATAATTTGGTGAACTAACTGGACATGGTTCTTGAGGTCATTAAATATTTGAGTAACAATCCCCTTGGTTTAATCATTTCATATAATGTCGGACTAAATTTCATGAAGGGTCGATGGGGTTCTTTTGTTTACGAAAAATCTGTATCTAGATTCTGAGTCTAGATATTTGTGTTACAAGTTCAGTCTTGCAGCTAATTAAAAAAAAAAAAATTGGTAATCCTCATTAATTTAAAGCTATTGAAGTACACGTACTTAGATTAACATGATCAACATTTAAGGCAACCGCAAAGATAGCTTTTGTTGATGAGAAAGAGGTCAACAAAAAGCACAAAAACTCCGATTGCTTTTTTTATTAAAATTAAATATTGTAACACAAATTCTAATCTAAGCTAGAAACCAGATATCTATAACTTTTATCTAGATCTAGGTATTCACATTGTTTGTATAGATATCTGAATATTATTCCAGATTCATTATCTTTGCAGTTTTTTCTTAGCATTTAATTAATTATAGAATTCTATATCTGTATATAATCTAGATCTAGATCTATATCTAGATTTAGATTTAGATTCTAGTTGTAGTCTTTGTAGTATTATTCGGTTCAAGATCTAGATCTAGATCTACTAGATCTAGAAATCTAGATGATTAGATCTAGATATAATCTAATTTCTACTTTTGATCTAAAGTAAGCACACAAAGAGTCAATGATTTTCTTTCTCTATTTCCAGAATACCAGAAACCAGAACAATCAAAATTTATACTCAGAAAAAGTCCTTATTTCACCAATATCTTTACAAAGGAAAGAGATAGGTCAGATAAATTAAGACTAGATTCTAGATTTTATGTTGGCTTAAATTTGATTTGTAAATATTGATCAAGAATTTGTACATTTTTTTTTTATGACGTTAATGTTGAATGACATATGATTTGGTTTAGAAAAAGCAAAGTGGTGAAATTTGTATTTCTTAAATAATATGCATATATATATATCAATTAATTTACTGTTTATCTCTTTATTTCACAGGTTAAGGCAGAGTAGTTCAAAATGTACCAACACTACATCTACACCATCATCTTCATTTTATATTTCTTTTCACAAGAAGTAAGTTTTTTTTTCTTATTGGGTTTTTATTTTTTTAAATTTTACCCATAATTTGACTTGCCAGATGTCTGCCGCTACCATTGAACTGTTTCTTGCATCAATTAGAAACCGACTTGTGATCATCAAACATCCCCTTTGAAAATAGAATATTTTATCTACAAGGAAGTAAGATATTGGATTATAATAGGATTGGTATGAGTTGCTTTTGATTTTAAATTAAGATTTGTTTTTATTTATTTTCAGACATTTAGTTTTAAGAAAGAAAAAAAAAAAGAAAGATTTTTATTTGAAAATTTGAAATATTGAATATTTTTTTTCCTATTATAAACCTAACTTTCCAATTTCTTTTCATCAGGTTCTGGCAAATTATTGTGATAAAGACATTACGTAAGTAGCAATTCCTTTTTAAGATATAATTCCACCGCTTTAGATTTAAGAATATGCATAGCTGCCAACCATAGGATAAAATAGATTTTTATAACTATGCATAGCTGCCAACCAGTAGGATATAATCATACTAATTTTATCTTAGGTGAAAAATACTGCTTGAACGGTTACTTTCCTCTCCATTGACTAGGCTTGATACAGCTTTGATGAAGGAAACGCAACTTCGATATATATATATATATTACCAGTGCTGATATTTCAATTCATTGTCACGTTTTTTCTTCCTGGGAAAATTGATGGTAGCGTAGAACCGCGTTGAAAGGGCGATTTCAGTTTCTGAAATGTTGGCAACTATCTAAATGTAATTTCACTATTGAATGACGTGATAAATTTTTAAAAGAATCTGGTCTCTCTAATCCAGACTTCTTTAATCCGAATCCCTCTGTAATCCAAACAATTTTCTAGGAACAGATTTTGTTTTTATTATTTCTTATAATTCCCCAATCTGGAATATTCTGTAATCCAAACAAATTGCCGGGAATGGGGCCATTCGGATAAGAGAGACCAGACTGTAATTTCGATTGCAATGCTTTTAAAAGGAAAGGTTTTACATAGCTGAAGAAACAATCTAAGGAATCTTGTCACACTTCTAATGGGAAACGGTGTATATTAATATGATTTTTAAAAGTACAAAATATGTTTTTGACGAATGGTTAAGAATACAAAATCATTTAGAGCCTGCAATGAATTTCTCCACAAACACTTAAGTTGCTGCTCGTCACTTTTGCCTTAAAAACCCTTAACAGGCGACTTCTAGGGGGATAAAAGACTGTGCCCAGGTTATATTTTGTTATGGTTTGAAGTGAAAAGGAGCTCAAATAATCTACCAACGGTTAAAATAAAAACTTGATTACATTCTGTATTGACACATGTAAACTTCTTTACATTTCCTATAGTAATTGATGTGGAAAATGCCATTCAAACTAAGCAAAATATTCGGTCGGTTTTGGGCATTTTTGTCAGTTAAAGGGTTTACAAAAACTGGGCTGTTGTTTTATTTTTTGTGGATCATGCATTGAAAGTTGTTAGATGGCTGAGTGTCATGGGGAAGACCCAAGCTTAAAAAATATCAGGGCTTTGATATTTTTATTTTTCTAGGCTTGTGCTGTAGACTATATTTTCAAAATTGTGGTCACAGTAATATAGACAACATAATGTATAAGAATTGCTTTTTAAAACTCAAAAGTTTAGCACCTTCATTTTTTACTTTTATATTTGAAATTCTTTCAAACTCTAGCTGCCACCCACCATACAAATGCTGTGAGATAAGGAAAGGCTGTTGTTATGATCAGGTCCTTCATTCACATCGACATTTCCGCCTGCAGATATGGAATCTGTGGTATTTCTGGTAATATCATATTTACATTATATTGTCAGGATAAAAGATCAAGAATATATAAATAACTGAACATGAAAATTAATAACAATAATACTTTATTTATCCCTCTCTGGAAATTCTCTTTACAGACGAGTGACATTAAAGTATAAAAATGAATATATTTTATATACATAGATTGATTAGTTAATACAAAACGAATGGGTAATTAAGATACAGTTGAGAGAGTAAGACATGAACACAAATGGTACATTGATATAAATGGGTTGGTGCATATACTAGAGTTATTCAATTTCAGTGTAAGAAATGATAATAAAAACAATGAAAAAAATATCTCAATGGGTAGTTAAATGTTTATGCTAAATATTATCACAGTTTCTTGAAAGTATATCTGCTTAAATTACTTAAAAGGGACAATTTGAATGTGTCATATATAAGATCATTAAAAGGCTAATTTGAAAAAAAGATTTCATTTTAAAAAATGTATTTCAAGCTATTTAAGAGTTGTATACCTGTGGGTAAAAAGGAATTCAAGTGTCTTACAGTTTTTGACTTGGGGCAGATAAATCTTTCATATGTCTTTTGGATCTTATTTTTATAATTTGATTTGACAAAGCTTGTTTGATGTCATCTTTTATGAGCAAATTTTCTTCTTAGTAAATCTTAAAAAGATCTTGTTGATGGAATTGACATCATTTGTAATTTTCGAAGCACTTTTGATTATTCTAGTTAATTCAGTTTTGTCTTCTTTTCGACAATTTCCTCCCAGCTGGTGATACAGAACTCTTACTGAAATGTCTGGGTCATATAGGCCCCATGGTAGTCAATTAAGATGTGCAAAATAAATCCCTATATAATAATATATCAAAATCTTTGGGTCATGGAGACCCCACGGTAGCGAGTTTTGATGGGAAAAACTGGCCGTTGAATAGGATTTAAACTATCATTGCTTCTCTTGAATAGTTTGAGATAGTTTCATCTCACATTTACCACCATGGTTCAACTCTTCTTTTCTCTTCAATTTCCTGTACAGGTTTTTGATTATCTTTATGATGATGTCATGCTTTGGAGGGTGTGGTTACTATCGGCGACGAAGGCTTGCCATTCTTACGAGATCCAGCACTAATGATAATCGTCCTTTGACATTAATACCTACGCAACATCGGGTCTACCGAGGGCATCCCTTCAGAGGCAGGGAGTTCAATTTACTCGCCTTCAACTCTAGTTCTAGTCATAACGCCAATCCAATGCCAGTAACCAACTTACCACCATCATATGCAGAGGTGAATAGTTTTCATCGTTTCAAGTTCTTAACCGCAGATCTTACAATTTGTATGGAAATATGGAATGAGAGGAGAGAGAGGAGGTGGATAAAGAAAGAGGAGTTGGGGGGCGGGGGAATGTATTCTGGGTTGTTTTTGTTTTTGTCAGGGTTTTTTTTTCCAAATCTTACTCCTACTGTGGTTATGCTTAACCATCAAAGGCTGTGCTAGGCGGAGATGTCTCAGAAAGGCGTCCTGAAGAATTCACACATGTAGTTCCAAGAATTTTTGGGTTGGTTTTTTTTTTTTTTTTTGTCAGTTTTTTAAAAAAAATCTTACTCCTACTGTGCTTATGCTTAACCCCTTCACTGCGCACATCTTTTAACCCTTGATGCAGAGTAGTAATACTTACGAGGAAATAATGATTACCCTGAGTCTCTCAACGGGGGATATGCATTCATGGTGATATTCACTACCCCAAGTGAGACTCAGGCAATACAGTGAAAGGATTAATGTTTTATTCACTTTTGTAATGTACCACAGTCTGGTCTCTCTCATCCGAACACCTCCATTCCCGGCAATTTGTTTGCATTATAGAAGTTTCCGGATTAATACACTAATAATAGTAATAAGTAATACGAAAAAAATCTGATCCTAGAAAATGGTTTGGATGACAGAGGGATTCGGATTACAGAAGTCCGGATTAGAGAGACCAGACTGTAGTTTACTTAGGCTTTTTTTTTTTTTCTTTTATGCAGATATATCTTCAATTTAATGAAATTTGATATCTGAGTGCACTGTAATGAACTAGCCATAATTTTGTCGAAAGATATTAAAGTACACTTAGCTTCGAGGAGGAGATTAAATAATCCATCTTTAATGGATTTCATCTCCTCGTCAAAGCTAAGTGTATTTTTATTATTTTTTTCTATCCAAGTATTTATTTGTTACAAGTTTGTTTATTTATTTCTTGGCAAAGGTTCTTCGACTGAAATGCTGAATTTGTCTTGTTTTGTCTTTAATGTAGTTGAGTTATTTTTATATTCTTGTTCTTTCATTCTATTCATTTTCAACTTCTATTAGGGACGGGGCATCTATTAGAATGAATTTGTTATTTACTATTTTGACAACTATTATGATTTTTTTTTTTAACAGATTGTAGAACACCCAAACATGTATCCGTCTGCAAAGATTGATCTTCCTCCTTACACGGCCACGGAAAAACCAGGTGAGGACGTTTTTATATAATCATGGGTATCTCAAATCTACGCTGTTTAGCGGATCTCCGATATTTTGAGTTCCTCCTCTAAATTTCTGCTACAGTGTGGAAAGAGTCAGTGAAAGTCATGTAAATAGGCAGTACTTTTATTTTCTAAATTTTTTATTAGGTCATTCAGTCGTATTATATAACTTATTGGTAGCAGTTTTAGAAACATTGTTATTGCAGTATTGTTAAAATTGTCATTATTGTATGTAAATTTTGTTCTTATACTTGTTTCTCTTACTTAAATCTCACAGGCTTTTACCGAATGCATTATGTCGATGGTGCATGAAAAGTTCCTCTATTTTAAAAATCTTTATTTGAGATCTATGAATTATATATAAAATGTTTTTTAGCAACTCCTTCCCCAGGGGTCTTAGAAAACTGGAAAAAGTCTCGGAATTTGTCTTTTGAAATTCAAGAATGGATAAATCTTGGAATTTTATGAACACTTGGGGAAAGTCTTGGATAAGCCTTGGACAATGGATTGCATGGGTGAATTTAACAATTGGAATTTTAAAAAAAAGAATAGAAAATTCCTTTGCCCTAAATTTTATTTGTTCATGAAAACTTACTCTAAATATGTTTAATAATTTATCTTCCGTTTGTAGAGGAAAGTCATGGAAGTATGCTGGCCAACAGATCCGACGTAAGCATGCCACCCCCTTATTCAGAATGCCCTCCTCCATCAAGTGCTGGTGACAGCACACATGTAAACATACAAGGGAGCAACGTTCAAGGCGTTCAGAGTAACACTAATAGTCACTAGTAGTCTTAGCGATGGATATGTTTTGGAATATTTCTCTACCATGTATGCTTGACTCTAAACTTCATAGCCTCCCCGCTTTTACAGGGAGAGACTCCTTGAAATAAGCCTCATCTCTTTTGCGTGAACATTTTCATGGTCCATATTTGTCCTCATCAACACTGGGATTGTTCGTTTTGGTAAATGTTTGAAAGATCGTAAAAGCATATCATGTGAACTTGATCTTATTCTGTTTTGTTAACGACCTAAATTTAGTGCTACATCTCACTGCCCTTCAGTACCTCTCTCTTTATTGACTCTGCCCGACACAGCTTAAGTGAGCAGCCATCAAAGTCTGGCTAGACGGAGATGTCTCAGAAGGGTGTCCTGATGGATTCACACATGTAATTCAAGGATTTTTGAAGATTTTGCCTTCTCTGTGATTATTGTGGTTTGATTTGTCTGGGTCCCTCAATTTTGGCAAATTTAAAGAATGTTTGATGGCAAGTTATAACTTAAGTTTGGGATGTTATTGGATGGGACTCCAGGGGCGGGGGCAGGAAGCTACTTTATCCGAAATTCTCAAATCCATCTATTTCTTTTGATTGCAATATCAAACATTTTGATAAATTTTCACCTTATTAGGTGTTCTGCCCCTAAAGGGAAATTTACATTTATAAAAAGTGTTTCATCTTCATTTCTATTTTGGCTCATATATAAAACGCATGAATGGTGTTGCAAGCTTTAATTGTAATTGAATCGTAAAAACGTCTTAATATGCTAATCTATTAAATAATCATTTTTTTTCCCCGTGTTATTACCCAATGACGACCTCCCTTAACCTATTTTCCCTTAAGCACCCGTAGCAGAAGGTGTATCCTTTTTATAATTACTGTGTACCAAATTAAAACCCATGATTTACTCAAGATAAGCAATTGCACATTTTAAACCATCGATGGTTATAATTGATTAAAATTTCTTTAAATGCTCATATGCTGTATCTGCATGCCCTAAACCCTTTCACTGCGTTACCCGATTCTCATTCAGGGCAGTGACTCACCATATTGAGTAGAGACTCAGGGTAATCTCAATTTCCTAATATTATTCCTCCGCACAGAGCGTGAAAAGATGTGCGCAGTGATGGGGTTAAAGTTCTAGATTCCCTGAATTTTGCCAGAATTATTGAAATTCCTTCTCAATACATTGGCATGTTGAAACCAAATATATAGAAAACTAGCAGAGAGAATGGTAAATGCCCGATTATATTGATGGCTTGAACACACCAACTCCCTCTATGTCAACCAAGCTGGATTCCGCAAAAATATGACAAATCTAGATATTAGCCTAAATTAGATTAGGCTTGATAGATCAGCAAGTAGCTCTAGATATAGATATATCTACGTCTAGATCTAGATAGATCGAGACAAAATTCTCCCTATTTTTGATTAACATTAGCATTCTGTCTGCTATTCTCTCCCTTATTATTGACTTCTTCTTAGAATGATGGAAGGGAAACAAAATTTGATTTGATTCTTGCAGCGTGTGGCAGCAAACTGAGCTATCATTGTTCTCGCTCGCAGGAAGTGATTGCTGAAGATGGCGCTGACCATCGTAGTCGTAGATCCCGTACTTGATATCTAATAGAAATTAATGAAAATTTGCAGTTATTTGGTAATAAAATAATACTGCCTACCGAATTTGGGAAATTAAATAAAGAATGTTGATGTCTTTGGTTTTCTGGTAGCTTCAGTGGTTATCAAGTTTATTTGAAAAAACCCAGGGGGGCAATGCCCACCTTAAGAATTTATAGATTTAAAATATCAAGAAAATTACTTCCCTCACCACAGGAACTACAATGTAATCTCTTGGTCTTATCGGGCAGGGCAGAATGCATCATTTTTATTGTAATCTCTTGGTCTTATAGGGCAGGGCAGAATGCACCATTTTTCACTTGCCTGCATCAGACAGGACAGTTTCATTTTTAATTTTATTGTATCCTTTCTCCCCTGCACGATTCACCCACCCATATATATCGCACAAGTTTGACTGCCCATTTTTTATAAAACCAAACCATGATAAGGGTATACATTACTACAGTGATGATTATCTAGCTGGTTAACATTTCATTTCAGTCTTTATGGTCTTCTCTATTGACCAGGACAATTATAATTTGCAATGGAAATTTGACTCTTTAACTTGGTCTCGAATAAAGTTTGATCTTTGAGTGGCCAGCGCTACACACTGTTCTTTCGTGGGTCAATTAATAATATTCTGCTCTGCTTGTCGTCTAGCAAGGAAGGGGGAAGATGTAAAGCATTCTTGAGCCTGTTATCTTAAGAGAGCAGTAGAAAATATTGAGGGCTGTGAAAATGCAGTGGGGATCTGTCTCAAGCTGTCAAGTTCCAAATTTTGACTTGGTATTTCCCAACAGTGGAGGGCATATCCTATACTATATGAACCACCAATTTTCCACCTCTTTTCTTCATCTTAACGATCCCTAATTAATCTACTATCAACCAAGCAATGAATGTAGGAAAAATGTACAATTCAAGGAATTTACAGGCATTCCTTCCTATAATTCACGTTCATAATATGACAAACCCTACAACTCTAGGACCATTGTTTTGATTTCTTTGCGGTGAAACCATTATTTTTTAAATTTGTTTTGCGGTTTTCGTTAGGGATGAATTTGGTGTGGTAAAGTGGGTTGGTTCCTGTCCGTGCAATCATTTGTTTTTCCTTAAGTCTTCCTGATGCTATTCATTTCACATTTCAACGTACCGTACCGTACTAAGTTGATTTTATTCTTACTTTGACATCACCATCAAAATTCTCTCTCTCTCTCTCTCTCTCTCTCTCTCTCTCTCTCTCTGCTCACTCT
>JASKDV010018879.1:11999-26349 GCA_032466395.1 Aegires albopunctatus | reverse complement strand
CTATACACCGGTTTACAACTATATAATCCAGGGGGATCTCTATATCTATACACCGGTTTACAACTATATAATCCAGGAGGATCTCTATATCTATACACAGGTTTACAACTATATAATCCAAGGGGATCTCAATATCTATACACTGGTTTACAACTATATAAACCAGGAGGATCTCTACATTTATACACCATTTTACAAGTATATAACCCAGGAGGATCTCTATATCTATACACCAGTATATAATCCAGGGGGATCTCTGTATCTATACATCGGTTTACAACTATATAATCCAGGGGGATCTCTATATCTATACACTGGTTTAGAACTATATTATATTCCAGGGGGGTCTCAATATCTATACACCGGTTTACAACTATATATTCCAGGGAGGTCTCTATATTTACACACTGATTTACAACTATATATTCCAGTGTACAAATATAGAATACACGGGGGGTGGCTATATTTGTACGCCGGTTTACATTGAATCTCAATTCGTATAATCAAAGACTATTATTTTTGTTTTAAATCATTTTATCAACATTTTCAGCATTCCCATTTCATTATCTAAAGAGAATAAACACCTTGACACACCATTTCTGTATTAATCTTAATTTTATAAGAGATATTATTTAAATTTCTCCGCTTCAAGTGAGATTCAAAACGGTCCGTAAACTGAAAGTTAGTAAAAGAAAGTAAAAGTTCAGGAGAAATCTAGGCACTTAGTACTAGATCTAGTAGTTTCACCATTAATAAATGCGTGAAAAATACAACATGAGACAATTTAACTTTAATTAATAAAGACACCCCCTGAAAATCTCGATAGGTGTAAACTGTAAATCGGTGTATAAATATAGACTTTGTTTATATCTCTGCGCTTTTAGACTTCAGTATAAAGCGCTTTATACTTTATAATCAATTAATTATTATCATTATTTTATCTAGCATCTTTTGATATACCATGTACCATGCAGCAACCAAAATCCAAGACAAAAGAACTCTTCATCATATTTCTACCCTTTTTATTTATTTAGCAAATTAATTCATGATATAGCATAAAATCTCACAATTCAGGAATCGGAGAAGGCAGAATGGAGGCAATGTTCCAATAATTCATGAACAATACACAGTCAGTACAAAGATGTTTTTATAGCACAGAGAGCAAAGGCTTTTCAAAAGTTGGGAGATACACAGGAGTAAAATCATGTGATAGAATTATAGCACAGAGAGGAAAATCTTTAAAATATTCCATAATAGAAAAAGATTACACAGTTAACGGAAAAGAAAAAATGCCAATCAAAATATGTAGTCAATTCACACATGTGCTACACATTTCACACATGTATTGCCCTGACTGAAAAAGACAGTAAAAATGTTATTATGATTATGATCAGATAGAACCCTTTAATATGTTATTACTTATTTGCAAACTCAGTCATAAGAATCACATAAGTGAAGGAGAAAGAAGATAAAAAAGAGTTCACAATTCCATATTTATGAGAATAAAACAATAAAACACGATTTTTATAAATTGTAACATGATGAAAATATACAAAAGATTTGCTTCTTCCTCTCTCAACTTATAACAGGCTAGAGACAAACCACCAACGGTAAATCAAAATGAAAATGTGACTCAGCCCCTTTCTTCTTCTCATCCCCTTCACTTCCCATTTATAAAATTGTTTCTTATAACAAATTTGATAATAAACTATTTCTATGAAAATTGCAGTTCCAATCCTTTTCTTGTTGTACATGTATTGAATTATACCATTTTGGTGATATCAGGGTTTTCCTAGACTGTCTAGTAACAGCCAAGGGTTCTTTTACATGCGTATATTATACACATGGAACCTCCAAGATTATAGTCTGTCTCAGAACTTGGCACTCTTTATCCTAGAAACTTAAGGATAGGGGGCAGAAGGAAACCCAAAAAAATTTGGATTTCATATTCAAACCTGCACAGGTTTGAACCAGGGACCTTTGGTAGGCGAGTGCCTTAACCACTGAGCTATCCGCTCCCTCCAATCCCCCCAATTATATAACCATAATTCCCTTTCCCATTTATGAAATGATCCATAATAACCAATTTGATAATAAGCTATTTCTATGAAAATTGCTGCTCCAATCCATTTCCCTTTCCCATTTATGGAATCATCCCTAATAATAATAATATAACCAATTAGTTAATAAATTATTTCAATGTAAGTTACTGCTTCGAACAACCCTTGATTGTTAAAATATGTGAGAAAATAAGAACAAACCGAATGATTTTTCATTCAAAACAAAGGAAAATTATGATTATAGAAAAATGAAGATGAAGAGAAGAGGAAAAAAAGAATGACAAAATATAAAAACAAATACCCACTTCATTATTATACATGTATAATATTATAAAGGAATGAACCAAAAGCACTTTTTAAATTAACCCACAAATTTGAAAGGAAAAAAAATAATTTGCATGTAAATATATTACTATACAGAATATTTTTTTTCTCTGTTGATGAATATGTAAAAATCAATTTGTTGAATCACGGTGAAAACACCTTAAGATACAACAGCAATCATCCTCATCATTATAATTTAAAAACAATACACTCAACAATGAAAGATATCTAATTATATGGTAAGTGTCATTTGTCAAATATAAATTGACTGTTCATATAAAATTCAGTGCATATTTGATTACCCATGATTATGAATTCTTCGACAATTAATAACATAGATTCTTCAAAAAGGTTGTTGTTGTTGTATTGAATTTTACCCATGTCCACTACTTTGGTGATATCAGGGTTATCCTAAACTGCCTTGTAAACAGTCAAGGGTTCTTTTACATGCGAATATTACATATACACATGGGACCTCCGATATTATAGTCTGTCTCTGATAGTACTTGGCACTCATTATCCAAGCAACTTAAGGATAATGGGGCAGAAGGAAAACAAAAAATTTTGAATTTCAAATTCAAGCCTCTTCAAAAAGGAGTGAAACATTTAGAAATACCAATGATCCAGATAATCATTCTACTTAAGTTACATTCTCCTTCATTACAGTCAATGATATTAAACCCAAAGAGCAATAACAAATTATTATAGCCTTGTTTTATTTGGTCAATGATAGCACGTTTTGACAGCCAAATGTAAACAAATAGAACATTTTCAAATTATAAAGGAAAATTAGTTAATAAAGCAGATAGATTCAAAAATCAACATAATTTTTTTCAAAAAATTAGAATTTATCATTGTTTCATGAACCTGGGTCACTTGTAATCTTCTTGTTTTTAACTCACTTTATCCCAAATCTTGCCAGACTGGCAGCTAATGTAGCATTTGTTGTCCACAACTCAAAAAGAAAAGTAGCCATTGATAATTGAATGTCATGACACTATATACCAAAGTTAAACTAAGTTGAGAATATTTCAGTTTTACTAATCGTTGATATTACCTTAGTCTTATCACAAATATATTCAATTTCCATTTTAAACATAGAAACACAATTCATGCTTTTATATAACATAAGAAATATTTTTAGTCATGAGGGTACTTTTAAATGCTTGGCCAATGTTGAAAGAAATGGATCACGCAAAATATCTCCTTCCTCATTCACATCAAGATTGATTATAAATTCAAAGGGGAATCTTATCACATTGAGGATGAAAATTGTTGAAGATTATACAACATATAGACAGACAGATATTTGTAACTTTCTTCACTTCCATCTTTGCCTTTTCAAGTTCTCAGAAACAAATTTCAAATTATACCACCAAGTTGGACAATCACATGAACATTAAGCAAATAACAAAAAATAAGTGAACATTGATGAGGAAGGTTGTTGAACTAAATAGAAATGAGAATGTAAGGTTAAATGTACTGAAATAAAATAATGCAAGAAATGAATTCTAGGGAAACCGATTGAGAATCATAACATGCATGTGATTCAATCAAACACTCAAATAGGGAATGTGATGTGATGAACTATGATGAAATCAAAGATATCATTCTGTACAAATTGTTGTTCTTTTTCAAAATTAAAAAAGAAAAAAATGGGGAAAAAAATAATAATTTAAATTTCCTTTTTGGGATGGAACAAAAGACTTATTATGGAGGCAGGCCGTTAAAACGTGGAGAAACAATTTCAAATGGCAGGCTAGG
This sequence comes from Aegires albopunctatus, assembly GCA_032466395.1. Classification (NCBI taxonomy): domain Eukaryota; kingdom Metazoa; phylum Mollusca; class Gastropoda; order Nudibranchia; family Aegiretidae; genus Aegires; species Aegires albopunctatus. The sequence goes on along the minus strand of JASKDV010018879.1, from coordinate 22,201 downwards.
CAAAGGCAAAAGCTGATTTGATTCAAAAGATGGTGGTGATGATACAATCAGAGACAGATTCTTAGATGCTGGAAATGTATCATTCATATGGAAGATGGTAGTGTTTGGCATAAATTTTATGTAAATGAGACTATTTTCACCAATACACTGATCAATGTCAATGAAATATTATATGAAACGACACGGTGAAGGCAAAAAATAGTTCTTGAAATATAAATGGTAATGTAGATGAATTACAAAAAGCCTTCTCTCATCATCTGTCAGACCAATTACTAATGCCATCAAACGTGCAAATATGCAATTGTTTAAATTGTCAACAGCGTACTAATGTGGCACTTCAATTAAGTTATAACCATATTTTCATGTGAAGATTAAACGTTCTTTTCACAAATGGACAATGATGATATAATGTTATGAAAGGAAAGCAACGTATGGATTTAGGTTTTAATAATATTATTTGAAAAAAATTTTAAAAAGAAAGAAAACAATAAAGAAAAGAAAATATTTTTTCTCATTTCATGTCAGTTTTCCTTAGCCATGTCAAACATTTGAAAAATTGACAACATTTGAAAATGTGCGAACCAATACTTGAAGAATGTTTTCCACAAAATATTTTTTAAATGGACAGAGAGATACACCCCTTCTCCCCCTTTAAGAAACTATATCAAATATAAAATCCCTATATAAACAACGTTGAGTAATCTCCTTTGTCTTTCTCATTGACAAACTGTCTATGATAGATGCAAGCTGCATTTTCTCAGATCCGCGATAAAGGGAAAACATTGTAGAACATTATAAAAAATCAAAGCACTAATTAAGCAACATTTGACACTTGGAAGGCCTAAAGAAAATTTCAAGATTTCCACTGATGTAACTATAAACGATATCACAGATTCAAATAGATAATATTGGAAACCTTTGACACCATTTAACATGGTTTCTTTCATCCTTTATAAACAACAACCAATCATTGAAGAGTAGAGATGACATCATTTTATCAAGACTTGACAGCACTTCCTCTTCATTTGCAAACAATACTAGTATTCAAAACATGATTAACCTAACTGTCATGCTACTTAAACCATTGACTGTGCGCAACTTTTCACCCTTTTTTCACCCAGCGTAATTTAAGAAAGTTGAGATTTCCCCAAGTCTCGCTCAAGGTATGCACACTATGGAATTTTCATTACTCCAAGTAAAACACGGGCAACGCAGCAAAAGGGTTTATGAAATTTTAGAATTTTAGAAGCTTCATACCAGTGTACAGTCAAATAAGAAAAAAACCTTTTCCTTGTATCATTACTCCCTGAATTCACTCAAATACCATCTTTCAGTCATCATTTCAGTCCTGTATAAAAAAGGAATGGACATGCCTACAAGAATGATGTGATGTGAAACTTTTAACAATGACATCAACAACAACAACAATAATAATAATAACAATAACAATACACATACTCACAAATAAAGCACTGTACTGTACACCTTTCTAGCTTGAGGGGACAACAGTCAGTCAGTCAATCAGCAAAGATGTATTATATTTTTCCAAATCAAATTATGTTATCTACATCTAGAAAACATAATGGCTGCATGGTGTAATCAAAGTTTGACAATCCATTTATCATTGAATTGTACGATATATACTTTCCTAGAATAGAAATACACAATTCAATTATCATTTTAAAAAATATATGTCATGCAAGAAAAGAATTTTGTGTGACATCATAAAAACTAAAATACTGAATAATTCTTGTTTTATAAAGAAAAATGTTGCTATATGTTCTGGCACATCTATGCAATCCTCCATGAGACAAGAAAGAAGGAGTCAATGTCTAGCGTTTCCATGTATCCAAGACATAAAAAAAGGTGATGCTATTAGAGTCTCTACAATTAAAAACTCACAGTACATAATGTTATTTCAAAGTTTAAAAAATGGTACTTCATTTCTGTTGGCATCCTGTATCGATATATTAAAATATACTAATTTTTATACAGGCATATAACATACTCTATTTCATGTCAACAGACATTCATCAGCAATCAAGTTATACAATAACAATATGAGCATGGGTTGTGTGAGTTCACAAAAAAAAAAGCTTTGATCCAAATCTTTTAAAAAGTCTTGTAAGTTAAGAAATGTTTCATTTTGGCTCATAACAAGTGCAATGCGACATAATGCTAAGAAAGACTGGATCAGTCTGGCTCTGATTAGAATGACTGGCTTGGATTTATTTCAACATACTAAAACAGGATTCTTAATGTGTAATCTAACTCAATGTAACAAAATAATATGAAATCCATTAGTAATAAAACACCTCTCTTAGCAAACTTAGCTCCATCTCACATGAACCCATGATCAAATCCAATCAGAAAAATGTAAATTTGTGAATAAATATCAAAAGCAAACCTAAAAACCAAATACGTTAAGGATATCTTCCATGACGTTAAAGTTTCTAATAAACCCAACATCAAGATGCCACATTGGTGAAACCACCCATTGAACAACTCAGATTACAATATGCTTATCATTGCTGGTGGATGAAGAAGCTAAATCCATTTAATGGGGTGTAAAAGTAGGCTAAGAAATAAAAGAAACAGTCACGAACATATTTTTAAAAAAAAATCAAAATAAAACACAACATTCTTAGATAAAATCCAGGAGCCTATCCATCAAAGTACGACAGCATATCCAATCACAAGCAACGAGCAATCATTACAAATTATGATATTCCATTATCAAAATTGATTCTAATCAGGACCACCATCACCAAAACTATTTCATCATTACAAGTAGGCTATATACATAGTTTGCTTGCTTTTTTTATTTATTTATTTATATATCACATGCCAATATTTAATCACATCTAAAACAAAATACAATGATGAGTGATTTTATAGGAAAAGCAGTTCAAAATCCCACAACACACAGCTGAGAGAACTTATCAACAAATCCAATTTTCAACTTACATTGCTACCTCATGTTCTTCTGAAATATTGGTCTCAGGAGTCAGATTTGACATTTGGATGAAACAACATGACATACCGTTAGGTTCAGAAATGAAATATTTAGCTCACAAGAAAATGTGATATTTTTCTTCATGTTTTTGGAAGGTTCAGTTGGTTTTTTCCAGTGACAAATGTTTGTCCCCAAAATCAATAAGTATTAACAATGGCAATAACAATTATAGTTGGTCATAAAATTTCCAATATAAAATCCTAAATAACCATAACAAATACTCAATAAGTACACATTCATGCCATGGAAATTGATCACAGTGCAAGAGATTGATTAGCCAGCAATACATACTTGGTTGTCCCCATGTAGGCCTACTTGCATAGCTGATGAAATGTTATGGTCAATGAAGATATTATTGGTGAATACAATATTACAATAACAAGGAGTAACCATAGCAACAATGGACAAGTTATTCTATATTGAGTCCTGCCTAGTTATGGATTCCAGCGACAGTAACCCATTCAACTGGCAATGGTTTCCTTGTTCATACGCTAGTGAAAGCAATAAATTTCATTTGTAGCAAACAAGTATTAGCAGAATACTGTCAAAAATTTTAAAAGCTAAACAAAGAAAAATCAATCTTAAACTGTTGAACAATTAAAATTCTGTCAATTGATTCCAAATTAGCTAATTAATGCTACAATCTGACTGCTTTAAAATAAGGGGAACAATTTTTTTTTTTTTGCAATATCATGAGACCTGTATCTGAAACTCTCTGGAAGGCACTTGCTAGATAAAAAAAATAAATGGAAACAAAAATAATAATAACAATTAAAGTAGAAAAGTTGAATAAACTAGTATAAAAGCCTCAATACTCAGCCTTCTTATCTGTAAACTTGATAAATGGGTTCTTTTTTTTTAATTTGTTAATGTTCACACAAAAAACAAAAAAAAATCTTTTCACTTTATCTAAAAAAATTGGCACACACAGGAATTTCAAGAAAAAGGTGTAGGAAATGGGAGGCCATTTTGGTATGGTTGATTTTAAAACAAAAAATATTTCAATATACAGTATTTTTTCTTTTGCAACTGATGAATTTCTTACTAAGGAAAAGCACAACAATGCCTTTTATATTTCCTATGCTATCATATATTAACCATGGAAAACCAAGATATATCATTAAAATAACACAACATCTCCCCCCCCCCCCCCCTTACAAACAAACAAACAACCCTGTAATAACGTGGAGTACGTTTGAGCAACATTATATAAAACAATAATATAAACATGGACAAAATATTTCACACAGCAAAAAAAAAAAAAAAACGTTACCAATTTAATATTCTACACTTAAGTCACCACTCAGTGAGCCATTAACTACGGTATCAGACTACCAAACAATAAACCAAACATTCATAAATTTGGACCAAAGCTAATATTTACCTCAAGTCAAAGTCATTTTTAACCCATTCACTGCTAAGCAAGGTGCATGCCCTTTATTGCTGATACCTTTTGTTCGAATTCTCCTTTTGTTCAAACTATAATGGAAAATTGAAAGTAAGTAATGGAAACCTAACGTATTCCAATTACATAAGAATGAAAGTTCAGGAAGTGTAACTCTCATAATGCAAAATACTAAAGAAACATGGATAAAAAATTATGTGCCCTGAGAAATCAAATAGGCAAGTAAGCCTGTTTCAATATTACATTACATAACAGGTACATCATTTAATCAGTGAAAGGGTTAAGGGTCAAACCTGCCACACGATGCAGCTGACTATCATCAAGGAGGTAAGAGGTGAAATTCTAAACGGAAGAAAGGTGTTGACCTTTGTCTTTCAAATTGCATAGTGTGTTGATGGTCCCTAACTGTTAGGTGATTCCGCAGTAGCTGTGTGAAGAATGAGACATGGTCCGATTGTCAAACACCAGGGTAGCTTCTTGATTTCACTGAGTGGTGACAGATGAACATCAGTTTGTAAATTATTGGACCAAGGTCAGATGAAGTGGTCAAGTGTGGCTAGATGAAAGGAGGTCATTACTATGATCAAGGTGCTTGGGGCTGGATGGCGGCAACTTTGTCTAAACATAGATAGGAATATAAAAAAAAATATATATAATTAATAAATAAACAAATATATAAAGAGAACTTTCTCTGTTATAGCAACTGTCTATTACATTTCTTTTATATTTTCAGGTCTCAAATTTATTTCTTTTGTGATTTAAACCAGAATACCGTGAAACATGAATTTCATTGCTCTTTTCGTGTTAAAGGCTGAAAATATATAGATATAAAATAAAATAAACATTCCTCTTCTAATTCACTTGCATGCCATCATTGTCAAACATGTTTTTCTTGAAATAGAATGGTGATCACCTTTGCTTATCAGCCTGCATTTGATATTATTTTTGTTATAATGTTAGACACTGCCTTTCATTAAGTCTAATTCATATATTGTAATTACTTTTTCTTTCTAGGGTAAAATGTGACCTGTTTCTTCGAATTGAGACTTATGTCACAGATAGGGGTTTTGAGATATTTATATCACAAGAAAGCTCAGGCCATGCACTTTAATTTGATATCAAATATATATAGATTGGACCTTCCATTACAAATATATGGCGAATTTAAAAGAGATAGGACAGCTAGTTTCAAGAAAATTGCGATCAAAGTTGGAGAACCGTTTTCACTGGTTTTGAGGATGGGTGGATCTCAAATTTTGCATACTCCTATTATGAGATAATATCTAACAATTGATAAGAAAAACAAAAAATATAACTTTAATAGAAGTCGAGTTATTTTGCACCTCATTAGGCTTCACAGATTGCTTTGCATCGTTTTCAGACAAGCCGATTTTCTTAGATCAAGCTTCCCTTTGGCTCCTCCCTCTGTCATCACACAAAGGTGCATCCCAATATTACATACATGAATTTAAAGGTCTTTTTAACAGCTATCCAATCATGCTTCATCCAATAGGATTATCATAATACAACATGACATTGCTCCAATTAAAAGATCCCATCCACTTGCAAGGACCGAAGCAATTCAAATTCATCAATCTGATCAACTTTCCACTCATTCGTGTCAATCCTATGACCAGGTGTGTCAATGCAGGGGCCACGTGGCTTGTTGATAAGAAAGGGGAGGAGCTAAGCTATCTATTGATATCTGAGTGGTCCAGCTCAGGATTGAACATAAATCTCTCCAAAGTTGTCAAAAATGTGGTCTTCCATAGTTAATTTGGACGAACCACGGGTACTGAAAAATGCCTGTTTTGCCATTAATCATAATAATTTCACTAATAACATATTTATTTTATGAAAGATATAGAGTTGATTCGATGAAAATGAAATTTTTATCTCTAAACGGCTCTAGCTAAAAACGGCCAGCGCAACATATATTCCGCTTCAAAGAAACAGGTCATAAATATCTTACACAAAATCAAAAATACAAAATAAGTGTCCATGCAGATTCCATTGTCAAAAATAAAATTATCAGGTGCAAGCCAGCCCAAACTTAAATGGCTCTCCAATGCAATCAATTATTTTTTTAAAAAGTAAAAAAAATTTCCACTGGAAAGTGAACTCCTGATGCAATTCCATAACTAATTAATGCAAATACTCATATCAAGCGTATCGGCCCACTTTCATTTAAAAAATCAAATGCACAAATCTACAAGCTGAACTAAAAAGGAGACTAAATTAATGTAATTTGTATTAGTTCCATGAGTGAGCTGGGTAAAGCTTGTTATGGTGAATGACATCTTTGTTATGTCATGATTATTTCTAGACTAGCATGCTTCACTAAAGAATAGAGGAAATCTCTGTGACATTACAGAGGATCCCCGGTAGGCCTTCTCATGCGGAAATGTGCTGCAATAAAAGGCACTTTTCTCAAGCATATTAATAAAAACTGACTTTGCCTATGGTCAGGTATTACATGAGCAAATAGAGGAAAATGCATGTAAAGAGCCTTTCCCAAGGACCCAACTCCACATTCCAATTAGGAATTGGATATGCTATCTTTTAATCTTCAAGTCAAATGTCTGTGACTAGACTATGACCTGACAAAAATGGGATTATGCATTACGATGGGTGATAGGTGCATGTATTTAAAACTCAACCTCCTTTGTTTCTCAACCGGAAATGTTTCAATGTATTGATTGTTTGTAATCTAGACACATTGTGATAGTGTATGTTGTGTGATTGGGCATGGTCTATTTTTATTTCTGGAAAGGCAGGTGAAACTTAAAGACTTTGTCACACAAGTAAAAATTTAATTTCCCAAAACTATAATTTTTCAAAACCATACAAATCATTTGACAAAAGCAAGGGACAAAAATAATTCAATGTTAAATCAAGCCCTCCTTTTGTATGAACTATTGAACATCCCACACAAGATATGAGAGATGTGGTTTACAAAGATTAGAAAACAAAGTTGAGAATTTTATGGAAGAAGAAACTAGTGAAATCCTCATCCAAGAGGAAATGAAAAGAAAATCGATAAATAAGATAGGAAAAAGACAAGTGATATTTTTGGTAAGGTTTTTTGTTTGTTTGTGGGTTGTTGTTTTTGTTTTGTTTTGTTGTTTTTTTTTTTTTGGGGGGGTGTGGAGGATATGGTACACCAATTCTTAAGTCATCAATAACAAAAGTTAAATCGGACGACAAACACCAAGGTTGCTGGATGGACTTTCAAAAAGGACAAGAAGAGAAAATGTGTACCACCAGGAAAAGCATTCATCACGGAGTAAGGAAGAGGACATGATGATCAACGCTATCAAGAATGACAGCAAATGACTAAGAAGACTAAAGTGTCAGGACCAATAACGGATTTGGTTTGATCAATGGAATGAGATACACATGAGCTTTTATAAGCAAATATTTTTTATTTTATAAGCATCAAAATTTGCGAAGAAGAAACTATTACTACAGACAAACGACTAGGACTGTTACCCATATCTATTCTAAATGAGGTAATACAGACAGAGCGAGTTGTTACCAGTATTTCTGTACAATTACAGAAATTATATTATTTCCTCATCCTATCTAGCAGTGCTTTTTTAACTCTAGAAGATAAAAAATGACGAATGAAAAAGGTAAATGGTAAAGTAAAAAATAAAAATGCAAAGAGAAAGATGCCTGCTGATGTTAATGGGAGATGTGAAACAACACCAACTACCTAAGCACTAAGAGAAATGAGACGCTTATAAAGGAATCACAATATATCACACATTGATAGGTGGAAATTAAGATATAAAAAATGACGAGGAAAATAATAGCGTTTCAAAGAGTCCACTGAAATGAATTTACGAATAATAATATATGGTGTAATATTATTGTCTACTGAGTCATTTATAAAAAAAACACTTTTGAAAAGCTAGCTAGATGTTACATCGTGGACTTATTTATTTTAATGACATTATGCCAATCACATTTCCCCTCAGAGCCCCTCACAATCCTCTGCCTCACCACACCACTCTCTTGATTTGAAAAAAAAAAGGCTTTTATTGGTCAAAAATTGATTTTATGGATATCTTGACTTTTGGTTAGTCCTAAAAACATTGAATGACATCTTATCAAACAAATGAGAATTTAATCATTTAAAAACTTAGCCTTTTAAAAGATGTATTTGATAGTAATTACCGGTATCAGCAAATAATATCAAATCATTTTCATGTGCAATGAATGCCATCTTTGCTTATCACTTTCTCAAAACTATGGCTGTAGGGTTTAACTTCTTTAAGCCTTGCTTTTTTTCCTTTTTTTTCTTTTTTTATTCTTTAATTTTTCTTACAAAAACTCTTTGGGAGTTCAGTTCTCATTTGTTGTATCCTCTCTAGGTCAGTGCTATTATCATTGAAATCTACTTGTTCAAAATAAGTTTTAAGTTGAAATGGGAGATGTGGATGGCTAAACAGACAATAAACCAACATAAGACATTCTATTGCCATTAGAATGGTGAGTTGAGTAAATAGGAAGAAAAACATGAAAAAAATGTTAATGAAAGATAAACACAGGGGTATAAAAGTTAAAAAGAATGTTTACAATATAATATGAAAGCAAAGATATGAATGAAATTTTAGAAAACATAAATCAATACATCCCAACAGAAAAAAAAAAAAGTTTAAAAGATTATAAAGACCCAGTAGTACACAGCATGTGAATCTGTACTGACACACACTCACACACTATGCCAAGGAAGGAGCAAGACAAGCAGCTCCAAAAGTTCTATCTTTTGACGAATTTCTCTTTTACGTTTTCTGTAACTTCATTTTAAACTACATTGCAATACTATATATCGTCGGTGTCGCAAGCCTTATGCGCAAGTCCAACATCTGAGAATTGGACTTAAGTCAATAAGTGCAATGCTTGTGTCAGCGACGATATGATCTTTGCAATTAGTAGGGATAACATAAAAATAAAATTGCATTATCAATTTAGGGCAAATTTTAAAAATTATACACATGCAAATTAATGTACACACATAGTCATCATTATACATGTATACCAGTAAATAAAAAGCTCTGGAGGGAAATAAAGGTGATATGTATGTCTGTTCTTTCTTCATAAACAAATGAAGGGTCAATGCTTGATCAACAATAAAATAAATAATCGTAAAGTAGTACAAAAAGGTTCCAAAAATCTGTTGTGGTTTTTAAAAGCAACAACAACAAATGGTGACAAAAATTAGTTGAGGCAATGCCTTTCTGGCAGCAAATCAACCAGAAAGTGCATTGACTGAACTTTGTTGGACATATTGATTTTAATAGGTATCAGTCTTTACCTTATAGTACAATAAAGCATCATGTTACTTTATAATGCTTTTAAATTAAAAATGAGTGTTTATTATGTCAATACATGGAAATATAGAAATGTAATAGCAGTTCTAATTTCCATTACTTTTTTTTTTTTTACACATTTATTTCACAGTTTATAATAATTTTCTTAAAGATACGAACAATGTAGCAGTTAATAAACTACAAAATATCACAACCGTAGCTCCTTATTTTTGGTACACCATGTATGATAAGCCTCAGCTTTGTAAGCAGACAAGATTTGATATAATATTAATTAGAGATGGTTACCGGCATGTAACCAGCATGAAATTAGTATGAGCAGAAAGGTCATGTTTTATTTTTAGCATCAAATAAACTAATAAAAATAAGAAATAATGAAAACAAAAAACAAAACAAAACAAGGGGGGGGGGGGGGGGGGCAGAACGATAATGGTATAAAATTCAG
>JASKDV010018879.1:0-10778 GCA_032466395.1 Aegires albopunctatus | reverse complement strand
GACTACAGGCTTGCTTACTAACAAATAACACATTAAAGACTACAGGCTTGCTTACTAACAAATAACACATTAAAGAATCCGGCCCTCAATGACAGTATACTATTATGTATTACAAAATGAAATTAAAGGCATGCTTGTCCATCTTCAGTGTTTTTGTTCCCTGATGCCCTCTCTGTCGCCAGACAACGCCAGGCTATACTGGCACCTAATGAAGTGCAGCATAAGCATACTAAGAGCTCGATAAACTGTACTAAATGTTGCCATTGGGTGAGACAAATTCGATGTATAGATGAAATGGGTGTGTTTTAAACTAAGCTTGCTTTCTTTGGCAAAGATGGCCAGACGGTTAAGCCATTAGACTCGCATGTGAAGGGTCGTGGGTTCGAATCTCATTGGAGATCACCGTGTTTAACTCTTGGGCAAGGATATTTACATGAATTGCCTACGTTTGCGGCACTGTTCTTATGACTTACGCTCGGTGGCGGTAAATAACAAATGACAAATTTCCCTTCTGAGATGAATAAGTGGTATTTATTTATTTTTTAAATTTTTTTAATTATTAACACTTAACCAGAACAAAAATAATTTAAAAAGGCTAGCGATTGTCTAGTAGAACTAAAGACATCATCTACATGCCTAGAAATGGTTAGATGCTAATAATAATTCACATCGCGTCACAACGTGGAAGGCCATTAATCAGCTAGCATCATTGACAAAGAAGTAAGAAGGAGAAAGAGAATAAAGCAGCTCTTTGGTCACAGCAGTTAATAAGTGTTACAGTTGATATCAATTGGTTAATTGGCTTTGTTACCATTACCTGTAATGGTTGATTATCTTGGGTTAACATTAGTACAATCCACCACCTTCATGGTTATGGCTTTAAGGCAAGTTTATGTACTCTTAGAATTATGTGATTTCCTCCATTATTAGAATTGAATAGCCTTGAATAGCCAACCCTGCTCCCCCTGCTCCCTGTATACACATGTGTATTAAGTTTCATCTTCGTCAGAATCAAAATCAGGTCTTTTTGATTTGTAAGCTTTGAAAAATCAATAACCCAGCCCTGAATATTGATTATCCCAATTATAAACTCTAACAATAACTATCCTTGACAGCTTGCTAGTCTAACATCCAACTTATTTGATTCCTTTACTAACGGATTATGGAGACTAACAGTGAACAGATGCCAACTTCTTTTATTCTTTTTTATTCTTCTCCTTCTTCACATACAATGAGGAACCTTACGGTCAATAAGCCTTATAGTATTAGATTAGTATGATGACCTTATGGTGGTGATACATTGTAGCCTATGTCTACAAAGACAAACTTTTTTGCCAGTCTTCATTCCAGAGGCCAACTTCCTCCATGGTCAAATACTTACAGTGTTAAGAAAGGAAGAACACATAAAAAAGCAATCAGTTTTAGATACCAGAAGATTAAATATTTGGTCATTTGTGTCTATTTGCACTAAAACTTGATTAGGGCTGATTTGTATAAAGTTTATATTATACTAGGGATAACAGCAGTGATGGAAGGACCACATGACAACGTAATGGTTTGGTTATCATGCCACCCTCAAGACAGATGGAGAGACAGACAGACAAACTTCCTGCTGGTGGGGGGTGCCATCCTCACAGGCCCACAAGACATGCATTTTGGCACAGGCAACAAACCAAAACACAAACCCAAGAGAAGAAAAAACTTGAGAGAACCTGCATGAACTGTGCTGCCTTGCCAAGTGAATGATAAGACGAGTGGAGGAAGAGTGGAGCACTAGTATTTGTTTTTGGCATATTTTTCACCAATACCATAATCTTCGTCTCTATCTTCGGCATTGAGCCATTGATGGGTGTCATCATCCAGGTTTTCAAACCGGCTGGTCTGAACCTGGAATTGGTCAGTGGTAGTGGGGTTTGTGGTGGTGGGGGTGTGTGCGTAATCTTTACCGTCGTTGAACGTCTCTTCTTCCCTGTTGTTGAAGTTTTGGCGAGAGGAAAACAATTCCTTCTTCTCATCAGCATCCTCATCACCATCATCGTTTCCCTGTTTGAGGAATTTGTCGACTTCATCGTCCTGATAATAAAGCTGTCGGTCTAAACAAGGAGGGACATGATGTGGTTAATGAGACAAACCCTATGATATCTATTTAGACACACATGAGTGGACTCATATTCATGATACCCTTTTGATAAATTTAATAAGCAAAGAAAATTAACAGGAAATAAATAAAGAAACAAGTTGAGAACAAAAATTGAAGCAAAATAAAATAAAATCAGGGTAATAAAGGCTTATAATTAGGAGAAAATCTGAAAAGTTCCATCCCCTTGAAGTAAAATCAAACAGGTCCAATAGCCTCTTCCTATCTAGTCAACTAGTGTAAATCAAACAAAAATCAAAAACATTGTCAAAACCAAAATAAAAATTTTTTTTAAAAAAAGGAAAAAGAAAGGAATAAAAATAAGCCATGAAAAAAACAATCCTGAAACAAAACAAAAACAAAACTTTTTTTATTATTTTCTTTCACCGGGATTTTAAAATGAAACAGATTTGGGTCAAAAATGAGGAATATTTCTTTTTTAAATAATTTAAATAATCCAAACTACATTAACTCATTCCTAAGAAAATAATTTTTAAGATCATATCACTTTTTAAAAACTAAGCTTACACCTCGATTTTGAGTTAATTTGTATTTGCCATCGTGCAAGTCTTGAGATTTGCTAGAGAACTGAAAAACCAATTTTTTTTAAAAAAAGATAACGCAGAAAGAAAACCGTTGAAAGTCACAATTACAAATGAAACTGAAATAAAGTGCAATGGTTTATGAAACAATGTCAAATTATTTTGTGCCCCGATTAAAAGCACAACCTGATTCCATCGAGTTGGAAATCTTTAAATATAATGTGGAAAAAATTTCATTTTAACAACACTATGATTTGATATGCTTTCCCCTCTAAATATTCAGTGAAAAGTGCCAAAGAATACCTCTAATTGTATTATATACATTGAAGAGCTAAAAAAAAAAGAGTCAAAACATTGGAATACAAACTTTTAGCGATCATAACACTTTTAAAAACAAAAAGGAATATTTATCACACATGGCATCCTAAGACAATTACAGTTCTAAATCAACTAAACTCTTTACTAGAGTCTTAGCTATACATAAAAATATGCTACATGAAATTTTCAAACTTGACATACGTTGAGGATGGTACAACCATACAACAAAACGACTGTCATATCAAAGTAAACATCCATACTAATGAATAGATTCTTATAAATGTTACACAACACTGCCCTCATATGACCACAGGACGAATACCATTTGATGAAATATAGCGATATTCTTCCTTTTGTTGTATGAGGGCAGAACAATTGCTTTAGGTCTTAACTAGATTTATACCGTAAGAATATATACTTATAAGTAATAATCAAAAAATAAATAGATAAATAAATAAATAAAAAATAACAAAAATTAACAATAAATAAAGGCAAATCAAATATCGTTTAAACTTTTACACATAATTGGGACATACAGAAGAAACACAAATGGAAACGGGATTCTTTTCCTTTACGTTGGTTGGATAAGACCAGGCTATGTTAAGTAATACGAAGATTCACAAACACTTCATGTAAACAACACACATTATCAATGAAATATTCTGTTGCATTGTTTAGATTATGTGCTTAAAAGTAAACAGCATACGTGGAATCAACAATCATTGATGCAAACAATCTTTATTGATGTAAATAATAAAGATAATGGTGGAGTCTGATCAAGTTAAGAATAACACAAACATAAATAAAATAAATACCCCCCACCCCCCCCTCTCTCTCTCTCTCTCTTTCCTTCCTCACCCCTCTAGTCTGACACTCAGGCTATATTTACCATATCACTGAAGTATATTCTCAATTTCTCTGATAACATAAAGCTGAGAAGCTGCTATCTATTTGACTACGGACTCCCAATATACTTTATTTTACACCATATTATAGAGGGGGGGCGGGGGAATAGAGGGGGAAAAAGAGGGAAGCAAAAATGCTTTTAACGATTCAACATAAGACAAATCCCAAGTGAAAGTGGAATCAAAACCCCTATCTATTTCGTTGTGGGTCAATGCTATGCATGATGTAGAATAAGGGAAGAGGAAAATGGGAACTAGAACAATATTATTTAAATGGGCAACAATTCAAAGGGTCGATGATAAAAAGAAACAAAAGCTTTCTAAATGTGATATGACAATCATAAAGGAGGAAAGGAAAGAAAAGATGGACAAATATATTTAAGCAACAGTTAATGGATAGAGAGAAAACCCTTCCCCAATTACACAACTTCCTAAAGTAGAAATAAAGCTTTGACCTAAGACCAATCTATGTTAGAAGTCAGGTTGACTTACCATTTTTATCCTCTGGTTTCTTGTCATTGTCATCCTAGGTAACCATGAAAAAAAAATTGTTTTAAATGAATGGATTAATAAAGGATGAATATGAAATGCTGAAAAAAAATTACTTTCACTTTCCATGTAAATTAACTGATTGACATGACAGCAAAATAAATTATTCACCACTATCCCTGTGAATTACACTAGTTCCTTTGTTTGCAACATAAAGAATAATATGGAAACAATCAAATTACACGCAAACACAATATAAAACACATTCCAACATTGATTTACTGAAATGTGTCATATCACCCATTAAAACTCTTGAGTCCCATGATCCGTTCAAAGAGGCTAAAAAATACCACTGAGTCCCCGCGAGCCGCTGCCAAAACATTAACAGGTCAACATTGAAGATGATTATGATTTAATGCACATTATTTGAAAAGCTGCAGATCATTTTGTATTTTTTGTTTTATTTTGGAATGAAGTAAGTATAATTACATCAATGAGAAATTTAGACATCATTGTCCAGTACTGTGTTATGCATATCTTTCATATCTTGCATTGATAAACTTTCTCAAAAATAGACTGAACAGGACAAGAGCAGCCTCTACAGCAAAGAAATTATAATTTTCAAGCATGAAAAAAAAAAAAGAAGTAAATAATAAGCATATTACATTTCACATGCTCACATGACGTGAAGAAGCCCCTAGGTGAAATAATTTCATATTGTGTAGCCAATTCCAACATAATATAATATATGCCAACATTAAAAAATGAATAAATAAATAAAATAAAAAATCTACGACCAATTACTGTGAACATAATAAAACAAACAAGGTGGAGGTAACAACACAGGTTATGGTTAAATACCAAATGCATTGCTTCTTGAAAAAAATAATAATCATGAAATATAAGGTCAAACAAAGAATCTAGCAATATTTAAATATTGAGCTTTATTGCATTTTTTTATGAAAGATATTCTAGATTTAACAAATAAGATTATATTATGACAAAAACTGTTAAGTGATAACTTTATTTCGAGCTTGAAATTCCACCGCAATTACTAATCGTTACAAAAAAGAGAGAAAAAAAGAACAAAAGAAGTGACCACAAAGCTAAATAAGCATAAATAAAAGGAAGAAGAAAGATCTCAGTAAAAAGTCTCTCTTTAGACATTAAAACTCAAAAAAATCAAAACCCACACCTCACAAGAAAAAAAATCCCTTGTTTGAGAACAAACGTCATAAATTCCCTTTAATGGTCCATTAACAAAACCTCATTGCGCCTTACATCGCCTCCACTAATATAGCAGACTTTATTCATTATCTCACCTCATTAACAGGAGATTTTTGCTGGCCGATGCCCTCCCCTTCACCTTCAAATTGTTGTAGGTCACCAGGTACCTGCATCTGTCCAAGAGCCAATGGATTCTTATGGGCCATGAAGGTGTTGTCCAACTCTTCTTTCTCCCTGGCATCTTCTGCTTCCCGAATGTAGCCACCTCTACCAGCTCCCACCTCATTGGCCCTGTTACTATCCTCTACACCCATCTGCGGCTCCAGGATTTGATGTTGTTGAAGGTCATTGGGGTTCATACCTTGCCGTGTTTCCTCCTAAGCAAAATGAAAATTACAAATCAGCGATCCATGAGTCCATTTGGCCCAGTTGTTTCAAGAAAGTGATTCAGGTATTGCCTGTGATGAAACTAATGTCAGACGGTGCAGGACTCATTTGTGTTGTATTGCTTGGTTAAAATGGATTTCTGTTTCATGTTCCTTTGGATGTTAGTGATATATATGATTATTTTAGGATAGAATGTCACTTCTTTTATCTATCAAGATGGCATAGTCCTGAAATGATACTACCATTTTGTGTCTTTGTGATTGTGACGTAGCTGTGCGGTCATTTAACTAATTTCTAACAGGCTGCGAGTGTTCTCATAGCACCCATTCTCGATGGAGTACAAAAATAGTCAAATCGATTCATTTGTCCTAGACGACTTGCAACCCAACTTATCCATGTTAATCAGTACTATTTTTAGATTCTACTTACATTATATCATTCCTCTCACCAAATTTTTCAACGATGGGTTAAAAAATTAAAATTATGTTCATTTGTGTACAGAATAATATATTTTGCTCTGGGAGCAAGAGGCAGCTCAGTTGGCAAGGGTGTGGCTGAGAATGAGACAACTCAGTTAGAAAAGATTAATGTTTATAAGTCATGGCAATTTGTGGCCAGCAGGTCAAATGAGGCCCCACAGTGACCAAACATGACTTTCAAAGTGGTCCGCTAGCTATGTGGAGATTAAACTTAAATCTATTTATTTCAGTTGAAAGTTCCCTTCCCCTTCCTCTCCACAATGTTCATGTGCCGTCTACTAGTTTACCACATTTTTACTTATGTTTCTTTACTACAACGGATGTCCCCCCTGGTATCATTTATAGGAATTATCTACCGTCATTGTAAGCATTACTTATACAAGGAATATATCCAGCTAGATTTAGATGATTATCATTTTATGACTGACTTACTACTATCTTAAGAACATTGTCCATGCCTGATTTATCTGATTTGGTGTCAGTGTTAAATGCCATTTAATTGTAGTCGGTGTAGAATTAAACTTCGCATCGCAGGAAAGAGTCATCCATAACAATTGTATGACATGACACGCTTTCAATGTGCAGCCAGGGACAATAATAGAAAATCCCTGACAACCTCATTTTACTAACATGTAATTGTCAAATCAAAGAATAATTTAGATTGGAGGATAACATTTTTAGATGAAAATCCAAAATTGAAGCTCACTGCTAATTTTAAAGAGACCAAAAGAAGGCCAACGGAAGAGCGCAAGGCATTCATAAAACCTTTCCATCCTTGCCAAAACCTGCATTAACTTTTTAGTTCATAGCATATTCCCTGCTCTCATCAATAAAGGTCCCTATGACTTCTAGGAGAAAAGGACAAGTTCTATCACCTTCACCATGTATAAAACAGAAAAAATGAATGGGGGAAGCAAAGTATGACAAATAACTGAAAGAGTATTTTGACCAAATCAAGATATTAAATTTGTTTGACTGTCATCGCTTCTTATGACAGATAAATGGGGAAAAAAGACTAATCTGTGAAAAAAGATCATGAAATTTTTGAAGAAAAAAAATAAAGAAATAAATGTAAAAAATTCAAAAAAATTCAAACTAAACCAAATTCAACTGAAAGAGGTTAATAAGAAGTAAAAGTGAAAACTGCACACCATTCTACGGTGCCTAAAATCCAGCAACACAAATGGGTAGTAAAGTTCAATTTCATGGTGTGATTGTTTCGTGTATTCGATAAAATGAAGGGAAAAAAATTATTCAATAAATGATTTAATTTTTTTAAATGTGAAATGTGTTCAACATGCTAAGCATGGTGGTAGGGATACACACATACAAACACAAATACAAAAAATCAATTGTACTTGTTGTCTCAAATAAAAACTTCAAAATGGGGAGTAGGTGAGGCAATAACATTAGAAATTAGACAACAATTAGCTGGGGAGGTGGGGGAGCAGAGATTGTATTTTATCAATTTATTCTATAACGCTCTTGGCATGATGAAGGGTACATTATCGTATTTTAACAATGTTAACTTGGAGGCTGGGAGCATATTTTCTGAACTTTGTATGATAATACGTGTACATGCATACATAACTTTTGCGTCTACAAATCTGATCCAATGCCCAATGATGTTTGAAAGGTTTTAACCCCTCCCGTGCCACCAGCTGTTAACTGGGTTAATACAATGATGGTTCAACAACATTTAAGACATTATGGAAGCCTTATTTCAGAAGGTGCTAGAAAAATTGCATGGTGAAATCTCTATGCAATGTGACTCAAATTCAAGAAAAAAGAATAGCAATTCAAAGCTTTCATATATTTTAGGTACATAATATTAGAGGAATTCGACGAGTATCATGAATTGACCGGAGGCCAGAATTGATGGCACCATATGTTTTCTTTTGAAAGAATGATTTGTTTGTCTTTAGCTTCATATAGGGGTCTATATTGGAGAAAGAAAAAGAAACAAAAAAAAGTCTGGCAAAATAAAGGTCGAAAGATTTGTTCCAATAGTGGTGACCAAATTCAAAAGTTCAAAAATGCCTTGAGAAGATTCTCTAAATGGCTCTTTAAATTCAAGACTTTTTTTTCCATAAATTCAATGCTGGTATAAATCCTGAGTAAGTAATCCCAAGTAAAGGTCCCTGCTAGGCCAAATTGGTGAAAAATGCATGTTATTAAAGACTCAAAAAAAACAAAGCTACGAAACTACTTACAAATACATCTAGACCTAGATCTTAATGTGCGAGGGTTGCTAAACTTAAGCTTTGAAACTTAAATAAACTGCGACGAAATAAGCCCACAATATTCCTAGTATGACACTGCAAGGGGTTTTAAGACTATAAAAACATGATCATTTTCCAACATCGCCTCAGCTAGAGTTCATAGAGATTACAATGACAATATAATACATAGGCTATACTTTTCATGCAGGCTAGTATACACCTTAGATATAGGCCTAATTATATATAATGCTGGTTCAAAAAGGAGATTCAAATGCTGAAAACTAGAGAAATCCTTCCCCAGCATCAAATAGTGTGAATTCAAAGTGAAATTTAGATAACATTTGGTTAACAAAATATTCGACAAAGTGAAAAAACAAAGTGGATCTAATGGTGTACAAAAAAAGTCAGTTCTACCAAATTTTGATAAATTAGGGTGAGAAATTACAAGCCAACAGTGGTCATCTCACCTGTGAAGCATTAGGGTTGGTGTCCTCTTTCTTATCCTCATCCTCCACATTGTTGTTGGGTGGTATGACTTGGTGTTGGGCATTGATAGAATCCAGGTTCTCATCTAGTAAACAAAGAAAATTGTCAATGGTAGGTTGAAATCAATTTTAACAACAAGATTATTTTCTGCTGCATTCACTATGCCTACTAAGCCATCCAATTTTTACTACTAACTAAAACAATTCAAATTATGCTGTCCATATAATCTAGCCAATTAAGGTCCACTTCCAATGATCACTTACTTGCTAACTTACTTTATCTTTCTGATTTCCGATTGCTGAGTTTCGTCCTTTTTCAGCATTCAATGCCAGGGGTACACGATTCCTATGATTACATAAGCTTTTGAAAATTCAACAGTCTAGGTGTAGCTTATGTCTCCAAATCATATATAAACTTACATTTGGTTATCACAAATAGGTCTAAAGTAAAGCATGCTTGAGATAAGATTGGTCAAGCAAAGCATGGCTCTTATGATTATCACCTAATATCAACATCACATATGATTTTATATCATTTACCTTTATGAACTCCATTGAGTGCGTCAACCTTTGACCCCTGACCAGCTTCCCCCTGGTTGTTGTTGTTGTTGACAACCATATCATTGTTGGCATTCACCTGGAGGAAACAGTAATATTCATGAAATGGGGAATAACAATGATAAGGATGATGATGATCAAGATGATGGTATTTATGGTAACATTCATGATGAGTGTTGTAGGCCGGTCTAGATCCAAATCTTAATATTAAAATTTATATCTAGATCTACGAATATAAGGAGATCTAAAGTTAACACAGCAATCACGTTACTGAACATTTGGATTTAAATTTGGTCGCAGAATAGAATTAGGAAAAATGAGAAACACATCTTGAAGTAATTTTATCATGAATGTAATTTTATCCCCCATAGTAAGTCATCTGCTCTGGCTGGATACTAGTCATGAATATTGAAATGCAAACGTAAAACAGTAAACAGCTATTGAATCTATTCTGATAAGTCACAACTGAGCAAAATCACATTTTGATATTTGCCAACTAGAACTCGGTTCAGTTAAAAATTTGTTGTGCATTCATTTCTGAATAGATTTTAATGAAATTTCATACACTAATGTAAAAATGTTGCTAGATGTGTGAAAATTTTCTTGGACATTGATAGTCGAATAAAGGCAATATAAGAAGCTCAAAGTTCCTGTGCGGGTTGGTTTTTATTGGCCCACCCTATATAAAATGTTCGTCTCTTTCCTTTGATGGTGGTGTGATAAATAAACAGTGACATCTTCCACATATACTACATTTTTATTGCAGACATCGACTGTAGGCCTACATAATGTGATGTAGTTACCTTATTCATACGAATGGATGTGTGTTGTGTGTGTTTTTTCACTTTGTCATACATGAGGTACCTGAGTCATCCCATTAGTACGAAAAGGGATATAATGGCTTTTTCTTACATGATGCATGAGCTACCTAAGTCCCCCAAAGTGCAAGCACACAGTTAGTTAGTTAGTTATTTGAAGTTTAAGGGCTCAGTCAACCACTAGGGTTATCTCAGAGTCCATGAAAAAGTA
>JASKDV010018768.1:2722-16649 GCA_032466395.1 Aegires albopunctatus | reverse complement strand
GCTTCTCACATAACATTTTATCTTCTGAGCTTCAGATTAATGTTCTATGACATTCAAACTAAACTTTCAGCTAAAATGTGCACTTTCAAATTCAATTTTAATTTTGCCCCTGTTATGAGGCAGCTTTTGACCTTGGCTCATATGCGTTTGCATTGCATCTAATATGGTTTTAATTTCTTTGTGTTGTTTTACCTTGTTTGGTTTGGGTGTTTTTACATTTATGCCATAATGGAGAGCTTCATTTATTTATATATTTTTTTCTCTTTATGAAAATAATTTATTTTGTCAGATCCCGTTGATGAATACTTAGGGCATTTCCCATAAATGATGCTCGTCATGTTTTATAGGGCTCCTTTATCATTCCATTTCCAGAATCTATCATTTGTACCAGAGTTTAGGAAGGTGCAATTTAATGAAAGGCGCCTTGTCCATTATATTTGACAAGATCTTTTGCCAGGCACTCAGTAACACAGTAGGATCAGGCTTCCAGTACTTATACAATTGCATACATAACTGCTAGAACTGAAACTCAAGTAACGATAATAATCAGTAAATCATGAACAGTTTGGTTTTAGATCAGGCGAATAGTCCAATGCCCTCCATTTACACTTGGTCATTAAGAGGGTCCTTAAAAAGTCCTCAATTTTCATTTCGAAATAAGTGTGACTCCGAGACTGAATTTTTCCTAAATGTGGATGATGATCATTCCTTAAATTTGTTTTTTGGTGGGTTTTTTTTTTTTTAATATATTATTTTTTAATTCTTTTTTATACATCAAGTCAACAACAGGAAATCAAAGGCATCATCATTATAAGCAATCTGAGAGCTGAGACAAATGCTGAAATGTTTTTTTCCTTTTATTCACAGGAATTTAGTATCAGCTTCTCAAGATGGTAAATTGATAGTATGGGATGGTTATACTACAAACAAGGTAAGCTTACGTTTCATATTATACTAACACTTTGAAATATTAATGATTACCATTAGATGGCGGCGCTAGCCTACCGAGCCAAAGTTCCCTGATTCAAACCTGTGCAGGCGGCTTGAATTTGAAATCATGATTTTTAAAGGTTTCCCTCTGCCCTCTATCCTTGAGTTGCTATGATAAAAAGAGTGCCACGCCCTAGTGGAGGTGAGCTATAATCTAGGAGGTCCCATGTGTATAATATTCACATGTAAAACAACCATTGGCTGTTTGTAAGGCAGCCTTGTAAAACCCTGATATCACCAAAGGAGTGGAAATAAGTAAATTCAATGCAATTACAACTTGATGGAAGCTAACTGAAAATATTCAATTCCTCTGGATAGAATCCTGAAATGATCATCACGAACAGATTCTAGTTTTGTTTCTATCGATACTGTTGTAGAATCATTTCTGTCAATCAATTTTCTTTCTTTCCATTAATCATACTGGCATAGTAAGTAAACTATGACAATATTTTGTTGTCATTTATAGTGGGTTTTTATTGGAGTGTGCAAGGGAGAGATTGAGAGTATGAGTGAGAGTATGTTTGTGAGTGAGTGAGTAGGTGAGTGCCTATAATAGAAGCATTGAAGGGAGGGTTGAGGCCTGGTGTCCATGCTGATCTGTATGTTACTCTGACCATTTTGAACAATGAGGTGATATATAGTGCATATTAATCTGTTGAAAAGTCCTTTATAATTTATTGTCATTCCCAAAAGTTAATATTTTTTAAAATATTAGTGATGCAGTCCTCTTAGGCTTATAACCCACCTTCTATTAGCCCACTTCGTCTAATAATCCGCACTTTTAATGAAACATAATATATTCCTATCAAAAACACCCCTCGTATAACCCTCCCCTCGGACGAGAACTTCGCTTTATAACTTAGTCTATCTGGCAAAACAATAACAAAATAAATAAATAATTCTCACACATTCAAACTCGTTTGATTGTAAACTAGTTCTACTAGCAAGGTTAATGACATTCAGTTGTCTATATCAAACCACAAGTCTCTCTAATGTGTTGAAAGAACAATCTATAAGTCTATCAGATTTCTTTATGACAGAGCTTGGTCGATCCATACTTAATTAAATACAATGCACCACCATAGGTAAGAGAACAAAGGACAAATAGCACCCACATGTGGAAGGCTAGACAGATGGTCACACAGTTACGTATAATGCCTTCTCTCACATTCGACGTGGTGCTGATGAATGACGCGATAGAGAGCGGTATGTTGCAATAACATAGAGAAACACGAACAATGCCTAGATCCAGGATAGACTTGGACAAGAAGAAGTAGTTAGAGATTTTGGATGAAATTTTATCACATGAGAAATGTAACAAAGTATTGGATTGGAAATTCGGCCAGGGGGGGATAGTACTATGGGTGGAGGGTGTAGCCTGAAGCCTACTGGTTCCCACTTGCTGTGGACAAAAAGCAACATATCATCATTTGCATAGACGCCTAATAACTCTCTCTGTCTAATAACCCGGTAACTGTGTCAACCGTGGGGCGGGTTATAATCCAAATAGGACTGTACTTAAATATATATACACTTTGGTTTTTCCTTTAATTATCCTCTATTGAGTCCAATTGTTATCGTTTACTTTGTAGGTTCACGCCATTCCTCTACGCTCAAGCTGGGTGATGACCTGTGCCTATGCTCCCAGTGGCAATTTTGTAGCTTGTGGTGGTCTTGACAATATTTGTTCAATTTATAGCCTCAAAACGCGTGAGGGTAATGTCCGAGTGAGCAGAGAATTGCCTGGACATACAGGATACCTCTCATGCTGTCGTTTTATTGATGACAACTCTATTGTTACCAGTTCTGGAGACATGAGTTGGTAAGTTGATGCCTATTTAGCTACTGCTATCGTTATTCATGAATTGGATCAGGCCATAGAATAATAATTAAATTAGAATTAAATATTACAAGGAAAGCTATATAAAGTGGTGGTAAGACCAGCTTTGTTGTATGAATTGGAAACTGTTGCTATGACGAACTGAAGGTGGCAGAGATGCTGCTGCTGCGATGGTCTCTTGGATGGATGGACAAGAAAGGATAAAGTTATGAATAAACAGATCCAAAAGTTTGTGGAAGTAGAAAACATCTCAATAAAAGCAAGAGAGAATAGATTGTGATGGTATGGTCACGTCAGAAGAAGAGAGGACGAGTATGTGGGTGGGAGGTTATTGGAAATGGTGATAGATGGGGAAAAAAAAAAAAGAAAAAGAAAGAAAACATGGTTCTTTAAATAGTCTTCTAAGATTAAGTGAAAAGTGTCATTTAAATTTCAAAATAATTAAGGTGGTTAATTTGTCCAATTCTTTCCAGTGCGTTGTGGGATATTGAAACAGGACAGCAGACAACTTCTTTTACAGGGCACACAGGAGATGTTATGAGCTTATCAACTTCTCCAGACTTCAGGACGTTCGTCTCTGGGGCTTGTGATGCCTCTGCAAAGGTAAAAATAGGATTTAATGCATCCTCAACAGTTTGATTGTTTGTTCATTGTCATATCATATCAGCATTTTTGTTAATCCTGTTTTTTAAACTAATGAATTAAAATAAAAATAAATGCACATTCGCACACGAAACAAAATGCTTTAACTAATTCTTCCCCATTTTTGTCCTTCAGCTCTGGGATGTTCGTGATGGCATGTGCAAGCAAACATTTTCAGGTCATGAGTCTGATATCAATGCAATTACTGTAAGTATTACTTAAGATTCCTAACAATATTCATTTGTCAACTGTTAGTGTACAATTGAACTGTGAACTCTAATTTGAAAACGAATTGTTTATTTAAAATTCAGATGGTTATATTGTGATCATATACAAGGTACTTAAATCTTTTCCTTTACCTCATAGCTGTGTATATTAGTAGCTTCATATCTTGGATATATTAACATTAATCCAAAAGAAGCTCGTGCCCTTTTAAAAGGGCATTTCCGGCATGATCTGACCAGGCACAGGCTGTATAAATCAGTCACACACTTGTCGGTGGCAGTCGCCAGGCGCGCGACAGGCCCACTAGCCATTACTCAGCGAACAGTATCGTTTGGGAAATCTGATTTGTCACGTATTCAACTCAAGACGTTCGCGTTTGGATATTGTTCTATCCTTGTATCATCTATACGATACATGCTCGATCTAACTCACAAGTTTAACGGCCTATTTTTTTAATAAAACATAGCCGTGATTTGGGCAAACATTTCTATGATGACAACTATCTCATTGGTTAACATTTAATTTGAGCCTTTATGGTTTTCATCTCTGATCAAAACACATATGATTTGCTTTGACCTGGAATCTAGCTTGATGAGAGGCCAGTGAGTCACGCCATGGCTACCCATTACCTTTCATGGGCCAGTGAATAATGTTACACCAACGTTAGTTGCTTTCTCGCGTAGGCTGTGGGGGTGGGTGGGGGTTTGTATGAACATGTACATACGTCGAAGGGCCTGAGAGATACATACCAGAAAGGACTATTCGACGAGGGAACATAGGGAGCTTTCCTTGGGTTAACAATGAATCTCTATACACCTGAATTCCGTTAGAAATGCACCATGGTGCTGTTTTAGGGGATTCTTATCATACTGTGGGCAATCCTTCATCTCTGTTTCTCCCCCTGTATTTTACGGTTACTTGGCTTTGTTGTTAGTTTTGGATGAAAAAAATAGTTATTCTTTAATACATTAAATATTCTTATGTGATAATCTTATTTCATAATTTGTCTTTGAAATTGCTCAGCATTTCTCTTTTACACTGGTGTCCAGAATTAAACCCCTAAATTTTATGAGATTGCACTGAAATAAATTCACCTGATTTTAATATTGTCTTTTTATTTCCAGTATTTTCCAAATGGACATGCGTTTGCTACTGGCTCTGATGATGCTACATGCCGCCTTTTTGATATCCGAGCAGATCAGGAGATTGGCATGTACTCCCATGACAATATTATCTGCGGTATCACTAGTGTGGCCTTTTCAAAGTCTGGCCGTCTTTTGCTTGGCGGTTATGATGATTTTAACTGCAATGTCTGGGATGTGCTAAGGCAAGAGCGTTCTGGTAAGTTTCTATCTCTTGGTCTCTTAATTTGTCAATAATTTGTCTTAGGTAAAAAGGCACTGGCTTGTCACCCCAAACAAAAACCTTATCAGTGGCAGATAAACGATTTTTTATTTGATTTTATTCAACCCGAAATGTAAATGAATGAAGGAAAATCAATTAGCTCTTCCAATAATGTTAATAATGGTTAGTTTAGATGGGCATGTGATAATAAACTTTTTAATGAAATAGTAATGGATATAAACACTTTTCTTGAGATCAAGATGTCTTCTCTAAAACAAAAAAGTACTTTTGAAAAAAGTTATATCCGCTGGTCTGATGGATTTATTTGAGAGTATCTTTCGTTTAATATTGTACAATGGGACATACATATTATTGTTCGTCTCTTCGCTCTATCTACAGGTGTACTAGCAGGACACGACAATCGCGTTAGCTGCCTGGGAGTGACAGAAGATGGCTCTGCTGTTGCCACAGGATCATGGGATAGCTTCTTGAAGATCTGGAACTGATGACAGTGGAAGGTTTCTAGATTTGCTGTCAGTGCCACATTGAACCCCTCCCCCCTCCTTCATCTGTGCACCTCCACTTTTCTTCACATCTGTTTTCCTCCTGGCTTCTTCGGTTGATCAAGGTCGTTACACACAGTCAACGCGACTCAACATGTTAAAGAATTTAGGACATTAATCAAATTTGAATTAGAGTTATGTTTCTCACCGTATTCTGTTATGTTGCGTTTTTAAAGGAAGGAAAAAGTTCTCTCAGATTTTCAGTTAACCCAATCAGAGATTATCCATTCATAATTTTTGCCACTCTTGGCCCCTTCCACGGCTCTTCTTATGGGAGATGATATGGATTTTTATATTTTTGTTTGGCAGGCATGGTGTTTTTGTATTTTTCTACGCTATTGCAGAGTGGAAAAACGAAGAATGCTATAAATTTTTTTTAACAAAACCCATGAATTAAGATAAAACTACAATCCATACATTGTCTTCTCTGCCAAGGCAGATTCAGATGTACCCCTATTTCTTTATTAATGAAAAGGAGGATAGCTTTCCTAGTCAACGGAAAGATGGAAGCATTAAAAGTGGTCCATCCAATATCGTTACATATTTAACTATTATTTTTATGTTCACACCCTCATCATACGTGCAGTCGTTTGTATTTTAGTTCAGTTTCTGAAGCCAAGGAGGATTCATTGCTGCTATATCATGTCCTCGTGTAAAGAGTTTAATAGAGTGAGTGCTTGAAAGCGTAATCTTAACGTTGTCATTTAAGGTTTGTAGGCATATCTGGGATGCTTGCTGTATGAACAGACTAGATATGTGAGTGCGTTAGCACAACTCTTATACTGTGCGCATGAAACACTCTAACTTCAGTGTACATCATCTGATGACCCATTTCTGTGTGGTATATATTAATGTACTGAATATTTCACTTATGAGGAAGATCTGTGTGTTATAAAGCACATTATTCAAACTGAAGTGAAGCAAACTTGTACAAGACACCTTTCATACTTGTTTTTCACATATTTTATATCATGTATATCGATCATTCTTGAATACTCTTTCCGCTCCTTTTTTCCCCTCCCCCCCTTAGATTTTTTCTTTCTCTTTATTTCCTTTTTTTTTTTTTCTCTCTCCCTCCCTCCCTTTTTTTAAAGATATGTTTCATTCACCTTTATTCATCCGTTAAAATACAAGTTTGAGTAAATACAAGTTTGAGTGTGTTGCTGATTTAAAAAACAACAAAATAAATTAACTTTTTTCCTTTCTTTTTTTTTTTTCTTTCTATTTAACAAATGTGCGTTATCATGTTATTATTTGCTATATGGCATGTGGTCCAAATGGATGGATAGACAGAGAACAGCCTGCCAACCTTATGTTCCTTTTGGAATATTATGGCTGTCCCTGATCCTTCCATCTTTTCCCCCCTTTTTCCATAAGCAAGGAAAAAGAGCACGCTCTTTGTCTAACCAGATAGGCATCCATGAATGCTTTTATAATTTTGTAACTAACTACTTGTTACATTATGTAGAAAGGTTAAAAAATGAAAAAAAAAGAAATTTAAAAGCAAACAATAATTTTTTCATATATTTGTTATACATAAATATTTAATTTTTGTTTCTTCTTTCATATATTTATCTATATATTTTATTATGATTTCTTCATTTTGAAAGTGAGAGATAAAGAATTAATTGAAGCAATAGTTTTCGTACCTTAAATTATAGATCTAATGTAATGTTAAGTTAGATCCTCATTTCTGTTCAATGCCTTATAAATACAAATATATACTTTGTTCTTTTTTGCTTTAAACATGGTTGTTGTTGTTGTTGTCGTCGTATACTCTGCAAAGATGTGAAACATTATTAATTATGGCGTTTATGAGAGACAGTGTTTATATTTGCAAACTGTTTGTGATTTCAATCAATTAGCTTGTTGGCGGTTACGTCTAGTACGTGCTTGTGATATCATTGAGTTCTTCATGTCATTTTGGTTTGTTTTTTTCCTCTTTGGTATAAGGGGGGGTGTTTCCCTATAAGTGGAGAGAAAGAAGTAGTTGTTCATCTTTTCTTTATCTCACTAGTCTGATATTCCTTGAACCATGCGGCTAGAGTAGGGTCGTCATATAAGGTGATGCTCGATCATCAAGTCCAGTGTTACTGTCTGTTGTGATTTCCTTACTCTTACTTAACCTTTTGGCATTCAAGGAAAGGGTGTGCCCATTCTAACATTTGAAACGAGGATAAGAATCAATGGTGCACCTTTCCATTCATTTATTGAAAATGAGACCTTTGCGTGAAGGAATGGTATTTCTGTTTCAATGTTAATCTTTGTGATTATTTATTTTGCTTTGGGGTTCTTTCTTTTCACAATGATAATTGTTATTGTTGTCTTTGTTGGCCTTTTTTTAAATTTAAGAAGAAATTACTTCTCATTCTACTATTGACATTATTTTCATATAACTAGCTTTTGTTGCTTCTTCTCTCCATCTGGCTGTCTTTGAGATTTTTTTGATTTTTTATTTTAT
This sequence comes from Aegires albopunctatus, assembly GCA_032466395.1. NCBI lineage: Eukaryota > Metazoa > Mollusca > Gastropoda > Nudibranchia > Aegiretidae > Aegires > Aegires albopunctatus. The sequence continues at coordinate 8,584 of JASKDV010018768.1, read as the reverse complement.
CTCTATTCCTTTGCAATTTCATTTGAAAAGTCAATGGTTAATAAAACATTTTTGTAAAAGTCTAAAACCCAACTCGTATGAAAGGTGACTAATAAATGAATTGTCCATTTGCAGGATAAAATTGTGTGTTTGGGGCTTTTATTGTGCATATGCGTGTGTAAGAGAGTGGGTGTGTGCGCGTTTTGTCCATAAAACTGACATGTTTTATGGTTGTGAATGAGTACGAGCACATACAAATGCACCAATCTCTATGCCTGTCTGTACTAGAATGTCTGGTAGGTCTTGTGTACTTCATGTGTATCAAGTGCAATCTGCCATCATCCAGCTTTCATCAATGTCTTTTTCAACTGCATGCTCACTTGTATATGCTGTCTTTGTCATGAATTCCATACTCTCATGGTATTATTTACTACTATTATCGCTATAGCTCTTATAATTATGATTACTATTATTATTATTACTACTATTGATTATTATCATTACATTGAAAAATAGGAATTTTAGAATTGTTTCAGTTCACAGACCACCATCATTGGATTTCTCTACACAACACAACATACAATTGATTATGTTATAATATTAAATGTCTTTTACTATTGTACAGTGTGTTATCTCTTTTTTTCTTTTCTTTTCTTTTCTTGAAATAATTAGTCGGTATACATGCTAATTGATAAATAGCTGTGGAAATGGGATTGATCTTCGTTGAATGGCAGGAAAATACAAGTTGAATAGAAGCAGACATTTTCTTTTCTTTTCTTTTCTTCTTTATATTTTTGATCTGTCTTGGCGGTTCATCGCTGTCTCAAAATACCGTCATATTATGTTTTCCATCTTTTCTTTTTATGAGCCCCCTGAGTATATGAAGATAGACTGCAATCTGTTTCAACACGTGGTAAATAAGAAAATGGATATTCCAGTTATTCATTTGGGTTTGGGTTTGGGTTTTGGTTTTACACTTCATACATAGATGCATTTTTGTTAATGAGTATAAAGAGAAATATTCTGCGTTTTGGATTCAAACGGCAGTACAGTTAGAGACTACGGTAGTCTGATTACCCAACTAGTGCCAAATGCTTGGAGAGATGGTTATTGTCTTATGGCTGTGAAAGATATTACTAGTGCAATGTTAAGGAACCTTTTCTTCCCACCTCCTGGCCTACTCCACGCTCTTTACTCTTGGGCGTATGGCTTCATTCCGCCAAATATTTAGCAATTCGTTTCAAAGTGACAGAACAATCCAACAGCACATTGATTTCTTCTATTACCATTCAAAAATCAATGCTCATCCATGACATTATGCGTCATTTACTGCCATTTTGATTCAACGATTTGGTTCATTAGCAATAAGTTCAATAGGTTGGCTGAAAGCAAGCAACAGATATCCATTTTGATCCTTGGTGTTACTGTTAAGAAGTCAGGCTTTTGGAATGTTGAGTTGTGTATGGATTGTCTTACACTTATTTGTTAGAGCCATAAGGGTGTTGCTTTCTAGTGTGAAGTTTTGCTTTTCCTTAGGCAGTCAGTGATATTCTACTGTATGTTTTCCTTAAGGGCCAGGTTTCTGTTTGGATCCATAAAGACACCAGCAAGAGTGGCTGTTACGGGAAATGTCATAGGTTCAAGCTTTGTTCTCACATAAGCATTACACAAACGTATATTCATTGAATTTGTTAAAGAGAAGCTGTGTCAACGTTATTAAGTAATAGGATCTATTTGTGATCATTTTTTGAGCTAAATTGTTCTCTTTGAAACTTAAGCTACTATTTTCTTTCTAATGCATTGTGTGTGGGGGGGTGCATGTTTGATTTTTTTCTCCTTTTTTCCTCTTCTTAATTTTAGAAATCATTTTCTTATTTGTAGTCACATCGAAATGTTTTCCCCTTTTGTTAATGACTAGCAGTTATGGAAAAAGATAATGATCTGTTTGTTTTTCACCTGATGATTTTCACACACTATACTTTAAATTTTGACTTACTTCTACACATTTGATTTTGTACTTTTCTTGTGGCTGACTTAGGAACATTGAGTTTGACTCGATGCGTCAGTAATGAAGGAACATTTTGCTGTGTTTTGTCTGGCTGTCTTATCTTTTGAGTATAATTATATTAACAAAATAAAAAAAATGTTTTTGTGTTGTATACAATAATATATATTATTATATATACATCTATATATATATATATATAATATGTTTGGAGAGCAACAGCTGGTCTGAAAGATTTCAGTGACAGTCTCTTTTCTCTACTTTTCCTTTGCTTGCTTTCTTAATTGATGGACAAAATTTCCACTAGAGAGAAGTGTGCGTGCAGGTCTTGATAATCATTCAGGGCCACTTGATTCATTTCACAGGGTCAAAGGTCAGCCAGGTGCAGGAAACTCGTGTCGAGGAAAGATTTAGCATAGACAAATTGTAATAGCGTTCTTGCAATGGAAGACCATCAGATCACATTGTCGAGTTACAGACCTTTCTGGTGCTGATCCAACCTTTCCTTAGTAACGCCTCCCACCCCTTTCCCCGATGAAGTTTGAACCAGGTTGAGCATTCTCTTCTCATTAATTGGTTAGGGGAGTTGCATCACTTATTGTTTTTGTATTTTAAATTATCTTGTTAGTGGTGATAGTTAAGGTGAACGCCATCAAGAATTCAAACTAGATTTAGAAGTTAAAGATGAAAAGGAGAAAAGCTCTTTGTTCCCGTCTTGAGTTATTTGTAGTTTGTAGATTACTTTTTATAAATCCTTGTAGAAAAGGTTTTATCATAACAATAATAGTCTGTCCTGATCCAAAAAGAACGAGCATATCTATCTACTCAAGTTGATGTTGTGAACCAACAAGGGAATAGTGACCACGATTGGGACGGTCCCAAGACTTGGGGTGGTCGTGGTCAGCATCTTAGATTGGATGGTGGCACCCCTGTACCTGGGCCTGCTTCAGATTTGTTTGCGTCATTCATTTCTACTTGTATCTGAATATTTGATGAATTTTGTATGAATTAATTGATGTATATTATTTATTTTATGTAGTGGTTTTTATACCATGGTTCCAGTAATGAATATGACATAGGATTTCTTGCTCTTTCCAATCTTTTCTCTACATCAGTTTCTCCTCTTCCTCCACCTCCCTTCTCCTATCCATCGTTCTTCTTTTTTCTTTTCTTCTCCTGTTTGTTTTTTGCATCCAGTTATTTCATTATTTTATGCTCATATTCCCAATATTGAAAGAGGACATTTCTTGATCAGAAATTGTATACATGGATTAAGCCACCTAACAGATATATACATGAATGTATGTGACATGGATTTCTGGTTTGTTTTTTTTAAAGTCCTTTCTTACCGTGCTCCCTCTTCATGGAGGACATCAATGGGGATCATAGGAATCAGTTTAAATATGTGAATGGTGTTTATCATTTTTTTAGTTTAGCAAAAGTCAATCTTGAAATAAGTATTACTCCTGCTATTATTTATAATCATAATTGAATTTTTTTAAGTAAAGAAAAAACAAACAAAAAAACAACACACATTTCCTTCTGTGGGGAGGGAACAAAACAACACAGTTTTAAACAAACGAGTACAATAAATGGTATTGTGTATGGCTTGTTTAAAATATCCCCCCCCCCCCTCCCTCCTTGCCATTTTTTATTAAATCTCCACTTAAAACTACTCATCAGGAAAAAAATTCCTTAAGCATAATTTGCTATTCCTAGTTCGTTCATTCTTTCCTTCTTTCTTTCTTCCTCTCTTTCTATCCAGCTTGATCTGTTTGCTAATTCACCAGTTCCTCTGTTGAGTACCACCTTCCTCCTTCCCATCCTTTATTCCTATGGTCCACACATCCTGGTATCACCTTTCTCATCAATTCTGTCTTGGAACTTTGAAAAATTTGTTTGCTTTCTCTCATGTTTTTATGTTTGTTCTGTCCTATTTATTTTTCTCCTCAAAATCGTTTTGTTCTCTGTCTGTGTGAGTTTACTGTGTCAATTTTTTCAATTTTTTTTTTTTTTAAATATTTGTTTTTCAATACAAGCTAGAACATCTGTTTATGTTCTCAGATGGAACTCAATGTACAAGTAATTTCATTTGTCAAATAAAGCTATTTGTCTTTATGATTTGTTTCTTTCAACTTAGTGTTTCTTTGTATATTTATGTACTTGTGGAGATATTGAGAATGAAGCTTCATTTACATATACATGAATCCCCTCAGTACTTTAGTCCTTGCTGGCTCTGATGAGGGACACGAAAGTTATGTGAATGTGGCTTTGAAGTTGAAGTCTCTGATTGGAAGGAGCTGACATTTATAATGACACCGTAAGTATGATTAAGCGATGCAATACACAGCCTCCAGTGCCATTCCTCTCTCATTCCAAAGTTGTCAAACAAGGTATTTATTATTATTGCCCTAGAGGTCCACTCCACGTACAACTTTATCTTTTTGTTGAGGAATGATCAGCAAAACGGGGTGGAGGCTGTGTGGGACCAAACTGACGATAAAACAGCAAACTTAACACCTGAGAATCACCAGATAACTTTTCACCCCTCGTGTCAGTACTGTCCGTCATCTCAGATGTTGCGCTCATCTCCACCGATTTAGCCAGCTAAACCGAACTACCTCACGGAACCCTTTCACTGGGCGAGCATTTGTGCATGCAGTGTGGAATGACAGCACATTTTGATATAGGGCTTTTTAAAATTAATTAAATTTCCTGATCGTATATTATTTATTACAGTAATCACTACGTTGTGAAGATGTAAGGTGTTTAGATATTCAGCGCCACTAAACACCTTTGGGTGGAATTTGGCGCTATAAAATCATTTATTTAATTATAACTCTGTCACTTGTCTAGATTATGACATGAGTATACATGTATAGGGAAAGAGGTAAGAAGAAAAAGAGGATGACCATCAGTATCATATCTCTCCAATCTGAAGGACATCACAGGGATGAAAATGCACGAAGTGGTTGCCAACAACCGAAAAGAATAGAGTCGGGTTGTCAACAACGTTGCAGCGACCATCGGTGATGCTGACAGGTGAGGTGAGATGTGCTTCAAATCAAAATGGTTGTCCAGGTTCTTATTGTTGGAACTCGTTAACTGTTTGGCGCAGACAACGCTAGAATTCCAATAATTATGCTAACCACTGTGGAAATTATTTTTTTCGGGCATCCAATTGGCTTCTTCTTTTGATAGCTTTAGAGAATGGCCCCTGAAGTCTTGAGTCATGTGTGATTGACGATTGATGAGTGAAAACGTAACGTGAGGCACTCAGCCAAAAATCAAACAAAACACCTGGTTTGTCAACTCCCACAATCAAGCTATGCCAATGCCAAATACGGCCTCCTGTCCACAGCTTTCTTACACTTGCAGTTACAGACCAAACAGAAAATGTTAACATTATATTTCACCATTCGCCTTGTCCAAGGCAGGCACACCAAAACGGTCGGAATTGTTTTCTCCTTTCACACAGGGTTGCCACAGAGCCCTCAGTTGGCCTTCTCGTAGGATTCATATAACTCAATTGGCCCTCTTTTAGGATTCATAGCCCTCAGTTTGCCTTGTTTTTGGATTCATAGCCCTCAGTTTGCCTTGTTTTGGGATTCATAGCCCTCAGCCTTGTTTTTGGATTCATAGCCCTCAGTTAGCCTTGTTTTTGGATTCATAGCCCTCAGTTTGCCTTGTTTTGGGATTCATAGCCCTCAGTTAGCCTTGTTTTTGGATTCATAGCCCTCAGTTAGCCTTGTTTTTGGATTCATCATAGTCCTCAGTTAGCCTTGTTTTTGGATTCATAGCCCTCAGTTAGCCTTGTTTTTGGATTCATAGCCCTCAGTTAGCCTTGTTTTTGGATTCATAGCCCTCAGTTAGCCTTG
>JASKDV010018657.1:0-16651 GCA_032466395.1 Aegires albopunctatus | reverse complement strand
TATAGCACAGAATGCAATGGTTTCCTAGTTAGCACACTGTTTCATTTCCCAATCGTTCTCAAACAATCTAGTTACCATCAAGTTTTGCCCGTAGAGCGTTTAATTTATAGCACAGAATGCAATGGTTTCCTAGTTAGCACACTGTTTCATTTCCCAATCGTTCTCAAACAATCTAGTTACCACCAAGCTTTTAAGTCCACGGTGAGGGCCAACTGTTCAAAATGCGTCTCACACGAAAGTTGCTGCTATGGACTATTTTAAGACTTCGTGTAGTCCTTGGATGCTGATTAATTATTCAATTTAATACGTGAATAATTTAATAATATGTTATCATTAAGTTTAAGCATCTAAATTTCTTTATTTCCTCACTGTTGTATCATGTGATATATGGTAGCACAGAAGTAAGTAGGCCTACATATCAAAATAAAAGCCCTTAGAATAAAAGTAATTGCTTTTTTATTAATTCGGTGAGGAAACAAGACCATTTCTTCAATGGGAAGCCAATTGAGGGCTATGAATACTATACTATGAATGAAGTCAAACACTGAGGGTTCTTTGGCAACCCTTTTTTTTAACTCCTTAAGGGGCGTCGAGATTCACACTGTTTGAAATATATTAAAATGCAATATTCTTTAGCATAAGGATGAGATCTGACTTTGTCTATAGTCAGGTCCACATTCCACATCCGCAGAGTAAGAAGGTGAAGAAATGTGTGGAAAGAACATTATGATTCGCACCTTCTTCGGGAGGCAGTGGCTGGTGTTTCATACAACGAGCAGGTCTGACGTTAGCGTACACGTCGGGCAGATTAGATATTTTATTCACTTATTCTTTCTTTTCTTGGTTAGATTTTTTAAAAATATATCTCAACTTTTATGTCTCTGTAGACCCAAAAATCGTTACCTTAATAAATTTGTAAGGGTTATTATTCTTTGGACATATAAACTTTGTATATACGCATGTAAAAAAATGTTACCCAATAACTTTCGTTTCTTGGTGTGTTAAAGAATTTAACGGATTTTGAGATATATCTTAAAATGTGTATAAAAATTGGCGGCCATTTGGATTTTGGTTTCCATCTTGAATCAAAGACCCATTCATTTTGGGAATAAACTGTCTAAAGAACAGCTCTATGTCAAATTTTAACACAGTTTGAGGTATTTTCCTACTTAAAAATTCAACATACAAATAGGTGGGTTTTTCTGACGAAAATTCCATGTGCCAAATTTTGTTCAAGGGCAATAACTCGATTATTTTTTGTGATAAGATGCTCAAATATTACACATGTATACTGCTAAACAACTTTTATTCTTTGAAAAGTATTGAATGTGACCAATAACCTAAATAAATAAAGTGCAATTTCAGAATTTTGTAAAATATAAAAATTGGTAGATTTTCAAAGGGCTATAACTCTTGGTACACATATTCGATTATTATCAAATTGTCAGTAAAAATGTCAAATTACCTCCTCTACATTTGTGATTCTTTGACATGTATAGAAATATTAATAGTTTTTTAGATACTTAGAGATTGTCCCCAAAAAATGGCAGCCATCTTGGAATTATTTGTTGGCTCATTTGGGGACCAAATCTATTGCTTAACTTCTATCACAAAATGAAGTTTTTTCTCAATAAGCAAGCCTACTATAGGCCCTGATGACGCTGACAGGTGAATGTAAACTGTATCATTTGAAGTAAGCACCTTGAGACATGCATGTTGTACTAGTACTAGTTTTAGTTGTAGGTAGAAGGCACTATAGAAATGTATTATTATTCATTTATTTTTTATTTTTTGACAGCATTCAATATCTTTATAAAAGCCATCAACAGCATCGCTATTTTACTTGACACATGTTTACAGTGAAAAGGGAGAGAGATGGATCAGGTCCCATTTGACAGACACATTAAAGGAAACTGCATAGTCGATTGCTATTCTAAGGTGATTCTTACTTAACTTTATTTAAGTTGTACACTAAACCCCCGACACAAAATAGATATAGAAGTTAAGGATTGTCGAGATGCATACCGCAACATAGGCCTACACCAGTTAAAATTTACACCCTGCTTTTATTGTTTTTCAGAAACACAAAAACACATGACAAACACATGAATAATTAAAGAAATACAAAAAAGACACAAAAAATCATCAGTAAAGTGTATTTCTAATACAAGTAAAATTACATCAACAATTGAATGCATAGGAGTAAAAGGAGCGGTAGCGTGAAGTCAGAGAAAGTTCATCAGAAGCAAATATTGTAATTGGATCAATCAGTTTGAACATACATTCTGTACTGTTACTGTTAAATGGTCACTTGTCACGGCACAAAAGCTTATTATACTCTAGCTGAAATCTGAAGAAAGGGGATTCACGATGTATTCTATCAAGTTATTATTTTTGATATTATGTTAAATAAATTAGACCTTTAAACATATTTCTTATTCTATATTCACTGTTTTTTGTGAACTAATAAAGAAATATAAAACTCATTACTACAGACTAGTCTACTATTATTTTTTTTAGATCCTTTTGGTTTCACAAATTTCATGTTTAGATGGTTCTAGGTCTGGGTTGAAACTTTAGATTCTAAAGTCTAGAAGTAGAATGGAAATCAGCTTTGTTGATGAACACTACCCGCCTACCATATACCAATAGGCCTACATACTACATGTATTTAGTATTATACTACAGTATTTTTATGTATATTCATGAAGGCAGGTGCTCCCATAATAAAGGATGACGAATGCCTAAAACAAACAAACAAACAAAAACAACAACATTGTGATAAAGGGGTAAATCTATCTTGTCAGGTGCTGAAAAGTGATTTGATTAGTTTGAACTTCAAATACTCAGTTTTCAGTCCGGTATAATTAATATTGACTTTAACCGGTGACACATCTATTCTCTTGAAAGAGAATTGTGAAAAAGTCAAGAAAAATTCATTGAATACAACAATGATCAAAATTTGACTCATTACATTAACACTGTAACTGTAACCAAATGAAAAACAAACACCCGTGGAAGAAGCAATTTCCTTAGAGCCAAAATGATTCTAGTTAACATTAACAAACACCCGTGGAAGAAGCAATTTCCTTAGAGCCAAAATGATCCTAGTTAACAAACACCCGTGGAAGAAGCAATTTCCTTAGAGCCAAAATGATCCTAGTTAACAAACACCCGTGGAAGAAGCAATTTCCTTAGAGCCAAAATGATCCTAGTTAACAAACACCCGTGGAAGAAGCAATTTCCTTAGAGCCAAAATGATCCTAGTTTGGGGGTTGGTAATAGAAAGCAAAATTCCAGCACTCCAACCCCTGATGCCAGGTCCATAGCTGCCAACTTTAAAAAAAATCAAAATAAGGAACACTCTTGTACTGCCTTTGCCTTTGATATTATTTATCACCTAAGCATCACTAAAGGTCAAATATATATATATTAGTGATACAGTCAAATTGAACTTTTGTTTACAAATACAAATGACATAAAAAGCCCAACAAACAGAAAATGCCTTAACCCCGAATTACAAGAGATTTAGTTTCGGTTCACACACAGGTTGCCGAAAAGAGCCAACAAACAGAACCACCGTCGATTGCCGTTATTGGGAATACTGAGATGGAAAGAGAAATGTGTTTTATTAGTTTTAACAACATTTTCACGACAATTGTCGGATTACGGCCCAATAAAGAACCAATCCTGTTTTATATGGGGGACACTTGGCAGATTAGCAAGTCTGTCCCAGACATGGATTGGATTAGAACCAAAGTTTTGTTTCTCTCTCAGTCTAAAGTCTGAAAGACAACAATAGTTGGACGAACATACTTCAAGACTAAATTACCATAATACAAGTATTTCATCTGAGAATAGAAGAAGAGTGGAATAGTGCAAGAATACAAGAATCAATTATAAGTTTAAAGTTTAATGCAATTACTTGTACCAGTACCAATTGCTACAAGTACAAGGCTAAGAGAAACGCCAATTATGTAGAGGGTGGGAAAAGATATGACTCAACCGTGGTGGGATAGCTGAATAACATATAACATTATAGGAACTTGATGTGAGAAATGAGAGTTTAATCTCTGACTATCACGCATTAAGTTTTGTTCTCATTTAATAATAATTAATCTTTTAGTTATGGCACAAATCATTTTCCTACGTTATAAAAGCAAGGGTAAGAATATTTCTTTGAGAATCAATATACAGAGCTGACTGTTTTTCTAGACCTTAATTATACTCTAAAGCCCAACTTGACATAAAAATGGCCATTGCCAAATAAATAAAAAGAACAAACAAGTAAAATTCCTTGTAGCAATAATTGCAAATATCAGTATTTGTAATTGATTGCATCTACCTTATTCAATTCAATTCAATTCAATTCAATTCAATACAAGTCTTTGTCCACAAAAGGCATTATCTGCATCTTGGCTTGCAGAATTTTTCACCAATGATAAAATCATTAATTAAATCTCTTTTGGATTGCTCAAATGATACTGATTTTTATTTCATTTAACTTGTTAGCCGCTATAAATATGGCCATAAGAGCTGGAGTTTATATTGCAATTTCTAAAGGGAAGAGCTTACCATTGATGGTCGTCGTTTCCTGTGCATGATGTTGCTGTTTATTACAAGGAGATATGTGGTCCCTATTTTTTAGTCACACTTATGCCAAATGGACGGCTGTATAACTACGTCTGTAAATAGTTTTGGAATCAATAAATGTAAGAAAACTCAAATAAGTTTAAGGAAATTAGGGCTGCACCAAAATTCTTTTTTTTTAGTCAAACTAATGATTTGAAAATGTAAGTCCTAAGTGAGTGATTGATGAGATGTTGGTCCAATTTAGGGATTCAATGGAACCTCTAAACATTCCCCGTTGGCAATCAGGCTACTTACTAATTTCATTTTACTTGATGTCACATTGAGGCCAGAAAAAAAAACAGAAAAAAAATCTATTATATATTACGCTGGCCTCCCCGACTTATATTGTCTATAAGTAAAGAACTACTGAACGCACAGCCACCAAATGTCACACATATCTTTCTATTGTTCAGTGCTGTGTTCTTAAATTCTTTGTTTTTTAGATTACTCATTTATTTCTTTTTAAATAGAGTTTTTGTAAATTCATTGTAAATTCTCTCCTTTAGCCAAAAAAGGTCAAGGTCACCCATTTCTTAATTCTCTCCTACGGAAGTTATGAAACGGCTACGATTCCAGTAATCAATCCAATCTAGATCTATGAATATTCTAGAGATCTTATAGATATAGTCTATAAATTAGGCATTTCATTTGCGGATCGATACGTTCATGCATGTAAACACAGATCTACTTTCCGACTTACGATATCGGGTAATTAGGCTCGTAGTATAATATGTTACATGAAATTTAGAAATAATATGAACCAAGCCCTTCACAATACACTTACTTATCCGATCCGGCAGCTTTCTTGGCGTGAGTCCTTCGGCCGGTAATCATGGCATAAAAGATACAGGTCTTCTTTAGCTGTTCTGCTGTGCTATAAAGGGTGTTATATACATCTGGTGAGGCTGGTAATAGCTGTGAACGAATATCCTGAAGGGGGGGGACAATTGAAAAGAATGTGCTGGTTTGGTTTCATAATCTTGACCACAAAGTGTGCAGGTTGGGGTTTTATCGGGGAGGATTCTGATTAGATGAGCTTTCAGGGGGATATGATGTGTTCTTTGAATATGGTTGCCTAATCTTTTCTCCCAAGGGAATTCAAGGGGTCTTTTGGGTTTGGTGCTGCCATGTGCTTGAAGATTGCTCTTCCCGTAGTTCCCAATGCCCATTCATTTAGCCCTACCTCCTTTTTGTTAGATTTGATTATAATTTGTTTGGCTGTCTGGAATGATATTGGCCTCTATAGTATTATATTGTAGTTGTGCAGTGCTCCTGTTTTGGCTAGTCTGTCAGCTCTTTCGTTGCCTTCTATGTTTATGTGGCCAGGTATCATTGTATGTTATCTCGACGTCAAAGATTTTCAGGAAGTCATCGATAGTCAATGCTAGGGATTGACATGTGCTGTTAATTAATTGTTCATTTTTCAAGGTTTGTAGGACAGATTTACTATCAGAATATTACAATATTGCTCATCTTTTCTGGGTATAAGGTGATTAGCGATTTTAGATGGTGGAGTGATGCTTCTATTGCGATGGCTTCGGCTTCATAGTTGCCACTGTGGGATCCACATTCATCATTCATTTTGAACAAGGTTTTGTCAGGATGTTCTATTCTCAACCCAAATCCATCATTGTGGGTTTTTTAGAGAGCTGACCCATCAGCATAGATAGTATCCAGTTCTCTTGGTATTGTGAAGTAGTTTCCTCGGTTGTTCGTCTGAGGTCCGCTAGATCTGTTGTGTATCTGTTCACCGGCCTTTTTAGATTGGTCATGATTGTACCCTTGTTTAATGCTCTATGGGGAGGTATTTCTTGGGTTTGAAGACATATTCTCTCGCGGTTTGGGGGAAGGTGGTGTTTCTCTTCCAGTTCTTGGGCGACATCAAGGATTGGTTTCTGTTTGATTCTTTTTATCCTCTTCCATTTATCAACAAGTTGTCAGTTGGGGTGGTTTGTTTCTGTTCTCTTATAGAATTCCACCATTACAATGACACCAGCTTCTCTTCTTATTTTCAGGGGTTCGAGATTTGTGTGTATCTCATATGCTGCCATTGTTGTTTTCATTGCTCCTGATATGAAGCGTGCAGCTTGGTTCAAAGTTGGTTCTGTATTCTGTCAAGTGATGTTTGTTGATTTGCTACCCATTGCTTGTATAGCCATGTTGTAGTCTAGGACAGAGCATACATAGGCAATGTACATTTGTCTGAGTGTATTATTGTTTAGCAGGTTGTCTCCTATTTGCTTTATTCTTCAAATTTTGGGCGTGTTTGTTAAAGGAAAGTTTCCTGTCCATCTCAATTCCTTAAGATTGATCCCCCTAGGCTGAGTCTGGTTTTCTTTTTGTGGATCTTGTTTCTCTTTGTAAATGTTGTATAGACAGTCTTTGTACAATTTATGTTACGTTTCCATCTCTTGCAATATTTGTCTCATATTTCTAGGTCTCCGTTTAAACGTTTTGCGCTGTCTGTTCACAGTACACAAAGCAATCAACTGCTCTTCATTCATCAACGAAATTTAATCAATTTTTAAGAGCCAGTAAAATAAGTTAATGTAATATTATATCAATGATTGAAAAATTCTTATGGCAGTTGGTGAAAAAAGATTTAAAATATCTCTGTGTTCTGGATTTCATGTGTATAAACTGACCACTTCTTGTACTTCTTTTGATGTTATGGAATAGGCGATGGGTGTTGTTATAAAATATTTTCTTTAATTTTTTTCTGGCATTGATTGAGCACAAGTACAATTATGTACAATGTAGTATTTTAAAAAGATATTTACCGTTTGTGTATTTCAATACTATTAATTGATATTGTTAACAAATTGAAAAGGGTCTAAACTCAACTTTCACTCCAAGAGTAGCAAATCTCATGCTCATCTGGTTTGATGCTCACTACTATACAGCTTTGATGGTTGGCAGGGCTGGATACTATGTGCAGGACAATTGCTGCTTCCTGTCCGCAAAGATCTCACATGAAAAGGGTTTCTCTTCCTTTCGATGAACATGCCAGACATTAAGAAAGACTCAGTCGTGTAGTGCAAGCGAAGTTGTCATTCTTTATTATACCTGGTGGCCTCTGTGGGAATCACAATAATTGTTTAAACTTATTGGACTATACACATGTATTTCTTGCGGTTTGCTGACTTTTGTGATACACTGATTATATTTTGGCAGCTAAAAACTTTTGATAAACCAAAAAAGGCTTAGCACATAACAAATTGCAGTCAGGTCTAGTTAGTTCTAAATTACAGGCAAGTTTGCATGAGATCAGTAATGAATCCTATTGAATTTAGATAATTTTATTTATTTATTTTTGGTGGGGGGGTAGATCAAAATTATGTACATTAATAGGTTACTGTTGCACTAGATGTCATTGCTACTGCTATACATTGAATAATCATTGGCATTTTCTGTCTGTTTTGCTTTAATAACATGTCCCATCCTGATCCATTGCTTTCTTCCCATTCATGGATTAAATAAATTGTATTTTCTAGGAATGATGGGATATGGCATGGCAAAGGCTGCAGTTCATCAGCTAGTGAAAAGCCTGGCTGGCAACAACAGTGGTGTTCCATCTAACACAACTGTTTTGGGTACATTACCGTAGGTATTCTTTTATTCGTCTTTATGGCTGTATCATGCATGGACATTTCATGTTTCAGTCTTTGATTTTGTTTGAAAATCGGTGGTGTAGAGCCATGACTGCGCATAACAACCAGCCCCGCTCCTCCATGGCACTAAAACTACACTAATTGATTTTTATTTAAATTTTAATTATACTTTGTTGAATATTTTGACAATGTAAAATTCATGATTTATTATCCATTATTCAAATAATTTGAATAAAAATGTAGGCAAACCATTACTTTAATATTTCTGATAATATGATACCTTTCATAAGTTTCATAAGTGCAGTTTTTAAGTCTGAAATTTTCTTTTTTCCACGAAGATACAGCTTCAACTACGAATTTACAAACATGTATGGTTTCCTATGAAATAAGATTGTGTGCACATTATTGTAAAGTGCCTAGAGCCTCTTTTGGGATTAGAGCGCTATAGAAATTGTTTTATTATTATTAAAGACCTATAATATTTAACTGTGCTGCTATTTAAAAAAACAAAAAAACTTTAGATTTTTACTTTTTTATTATGGCCATTATTAAGCTGTTTTTATTCCCTCAATGGCAAGTTTTAATTTTTTAGTTCTTGAAATTTTGGATTTGGACAGGCTCATAAAATTTTCTTCAATTTTTGCCTCTTTCTTTTTTCATTATCAGCACTTTTTTTTAATTAAAAAAGAGAAAATTTTAGAAAGATGAGTTGCTGAAGTGACATTCATCATTGAAGCATGTTTATCAGTTCAATTGTTCTCACTTACCAAATATGCTATTGTGTTGGCTAACTTCATTCACTAACTGCCTCTTCTCTTTCTAATAGGATATTGTTGTGGCCTGAATTTGTAATCAGTATCAATTTGAGGCATCGATTGGTGCCAGTGTCAGACCTCATTTTGATATATTTACTGTTGTTCAGTGATCATAGTTTTAAATGTGTTCATTTCACAAAATGCAAGCATTCTCTTTCAAGTCATGTTGAGTTCCATCTTTTCTAATTTAAAATTGCGGAAATGTCTGTGAGCCTGGATTTAATTCTAAACTACAAAGAATTGAGACTTTGTAATTTTGTTCATTACTTTGTTTAAGCTCCTGTTTTGATAAAAAATTTTAATGAAACTAATCACATTGATTTGATGTATTGTTTCAGAATAACATTGGACACTCCTATGAACAGAAAGTCGATGGCAACAGCAGATTTCTCCACATGGACCTCTTTGGAGTTTGTCTCAGAGTACGTTACCAGCATGAATATATTTTTTTTAATTATTAATTTTAAATCATTAATTTTGATTTAGGAGGATTTCTGATTTATAATCTTTGTACTTTGCTCCATCGCATTCTGTCAATTTTGTCTGAAACTAACAGTTAATAGTCTGATGGCATTTCCTTATATTTTAAATCAATTGACTTGTTTTGTTGCATATTGAAATTTAACTTCCATTATAGATCTAAATGTTTGAATTGATTATACTGTGTTAATATTATTAGATATTGCATGAAAAGTAAAGAGTTTGTTAGAAAATATTAAAAAAATCACGGAATATATTATGGTAGATGGTTTAATTATTTACAGGGTTCCCAGGGGGTTTGGAAATCAAGAAAGGGTCAGGAATTTATATATTCTGCCTTTTCATGTCATCATATTTTTTTTTTTGGGGGGGGGGGGTGTTATATTCGTCACATGATGTTGTAACTACTGATTACCTAGTTCAAACGAGAACGGCCGGTCAATACTTCCGAACATGGTTCTTGAAAAGGCATTTTTTTTTTTTAATTACCATAATTTGTTGTAGTTTAGGGTCTGGAAAAATCTTGTTGGGTCTTGATAAGGTCTGAAATTATAATTTTTTCTAGTGCCCTGGGAACCCTGTATTTATTTGCAGGCCTTATTAGTTATTGTAATGTAGAATGCCATAAATCTTTTGCAGTAAAATGTTCTTTATGTTTATCTGTGAGGTGAGTATTCTGTTCTTAGCAATACACTTAGGCCTACTGTAATTTATTCCCAAATTTAAGTTCATTTAACTTTTCCATACTTTTTCCCCTTCGCATTTTGTTATTGATTACAGGCTCTTTTTCAAGTGGCTTACAGGAAAGGAATTACCTGCTTCTGGCTCTCTGGTTCAATTCATAACCAAGGACAAGAACACCGAGCTTGTGATTGTCTAGATGGTGTCTTATTATCATTGACAAGATGGTTTACCTTGATGTTGAAATGGTAGATAGCTAAAATGGATGTCTTAGCTGTTTATGGACATGTGTGGTAGAATTTCATTCCATTTTCAATATACCGTATTCGCTCTATTATAAGCCCTGTCCTTAATAGAGGTCCCACCACCATTTTTCCCTATGCCATACACAAGATTGGGGAAGGCTTGTAGTTATATTTTTTAAAAATGTAGGCCTACCGGTAAATCATAATAAAGCTAGATCTAGTTTAAGCTAACGGGACACAACGATCGCTAACTACACACTATGCACCCATACCCAGACATTTCTCACTCTACTCTTGCCATGCGATATCAACACATCACAGTATTCACACATCTATTCACTACATCAATAACAGTTAATAATGAATACACTGACAAGACCAGCAGTGTCGACCGACTGAGGGTGAAACCCGATACATTTCACACCTGCGCGTTCATTAAAAGTTTCCGTGAACGCATGGTGTGAAGAGTATTGGATTTCATTTTCAGTCAGTGGATTAAAAAAGGCACTACATACCATGTGTCCACTAACACAGTGTATGCCTCTATGTTATTATTATTATCTGAGTCTGCAAATGCAATTGGTAGCCTACCAGCATCACGACCTTAAAAAAACCCAGTGCCGAGTCCTATCTCTCTTTGTCCTATCTAAGTTGCGTCGGGTCTATTAATAGAACACACTTCAATTTGAGGCAACCATGTTCTATGAAGTTAAGTGAATCTTCCATCTAAACTGTCATTTTTGATACCCTATTACAAGCGTCCCCTCCTCATCCTCCTTCATTTTCGCGTCCCTGGGGCGTTTATTAGAATGAATATGGTATATATATATATCTGAACTTTGAATTGAAATGTATTGTTTTCCTTTTCATTCCATTTTGCTCTTTTTGTGATTTATAAGATTAAGGATTTATTGCTTTCTCTGCGAGTGTTTGAATTGCTACAGGGTTTTGTTTTGTATTTTATAGATTAATAATTATTTTAACTGTGGTTTTTTGTTTATTTGTTGTTGTTTTTTGTAAGTTTTAACTAACAACATTCAGTAGTTCTATGTTTATATAAACGTTTGCTAGATATTTCATGTAATGTTTCATCTGTTAGATTATAAATGGTATTAGTCACATTTTAAGTGAACCAGGATTTAAATTAAAATAACTTCAATTTTGCATAATTTATTAACGATATAATTTAATCCCTTCTTGCCATGAAATAGGTTTTTGATTTGAATTATATCTTTTACTTATCCCATTACAAGTGCATTTTACATCATGTATTATGAATGCCAGCTAGCATTTAGTACCATGTCTTAGTGATTTGGCCACCAAAAATGATTTACTTATTTGTTTCAAAATAGCCATATGAGTCAGTCAGTTCTGCAATTTCTGATAAGATATTACTATGACATCATGTGTTCAAAGTTGGATTGAATTTTATGCTAGTCAACACTGTTTTTGTTATATGACATGACACCTTTTCCACCTTGAAAGTATTGCACAAGTAAAGTTTTATGGGGTTTTTTTTTAATGAATATCATTTATCTCATGATGAATAATTACTGATATGATATAATCTGTTGACAACATTCACAATAATCATAACTGAAGTTTTATAATGCAATGCATGTTGAATAAATTCCTATCTGCCAAAATAAGTTAGAAAGTGAAAAATAGTTGTGGGCGTTTTTGTTGTTGGTTTTTGTTGGTTTTTTTTAAAGATATTTACAGGTAATGCCCATGTCTTGAATCTCTCCTTTTTTTTTAATTAAGCTACACTTTTTTGTTTGTCGTAGTCTTTACATGTTATCATTTACCCTGGCCTCAAGACATTTCTGATTGCATTGCTGTGACTTTTGGTGTAAAGGTGTTAAGAATAAGTGACTGTCTCATATGTTGTGATATTTTTATTATTATTTTTGTAAGATAATGTGATTTATTTTATATGTTGTGGGTTTTTTTATTGCAAGATAGTGTCTTTACTTTTGACGAATTAGCTTGTACTGGGTGTTCAAAAAGAAAACAGGACTCTCCTAGTTTTTGTGATAACTTTTACATCAATGCACTAATTTTCATGAAAATTGTTTTGCAATTTCATTAGTTTTTTTGTTTGTTTTTTTTTAATGTTGAAGGAAGAAATCAAAACAAGATGCATTTACAAACAGTTATGAAAAACCAACCTTGGAATTTGTCCTAAACTAAAGATTGCAATCAAAATTAAAGTCTTCATTTGGATGATGCACATAATAATTAATCATCAATGCTAGATTGTGTATGTTTGCAAATTTTTTCTTGGATTTCCAACTAAGGAATATCTGGTGACAGTTGTTCTGGTGATGAACTTAAAAAGTTTTTGTTGTCAGCTTTCTAAAGGTAGTAAATCAAAAAATTCATTTTCATTAGTTCATAATTTGTCTGGTGACCACTTAAGTTTTATAGTAATTTTCTATTGCAATAAATCAAATAATTTTTGCATTACGTCGAAATCTAGCAGAAATCTGGTTACTTCAAATATTCAGGACATATTTTTTTCACCACTTCCATGACCTATCTTTCATCATTGTAAAAAAAGACATACCAATAATATCATGTGTTGCCATAAGTCATGGTGCATGTAATGTTTCATTTTGTTTAAACATGACATAAAACAATTTAGGTTTTTTGGGTATACTTGTATGTAAAGATTCTTAGAGCATAGCATTTTGTGTATGTGAATGAATCAAGGTTCCATTGTGAAAGTAATTTTCAAAGGGCAACGCTGATTTGTATGTTTTGTTTAAATTTCCTGATGTTGATTTAAAATAGACAATATTTCCAATGGATTCTATGTATTTCTTTAAACTGATATTAATTATTGACCAGATTTTAATACAGTGCCATTCATTTACATTGTAATTGTGTCATAAATTTATCATTGCATATCAATATTAGTATTGTCCCTAGATCCCTTAGAATCACCCTCAACTGGCATGTCTTACCAATTTCATGCTTACCAACAACCATTTACTTTCTCATACTTTTAATTTACATGAAATTTGGATTGGAAGATGCCAAGAATGTATTTTATAAACAGCATTTTTTTTTTTTTGAAGCAGTGTCATCTTCATTCATATTTATATCCAATTGAACATGATAGAAACAGAGCCAGTTTTAATAGCTTGAATTTAGTATTGATTATCATCGAATTACATTGGATCCTGTGATATATTTAGAATTGAATATTTCTAGACTTAATGATATAACATACTTAGTTAATCTTACTCTAGACTGCTACTCTACTTTTCTGAGTTTCATTGCTACAATATCAATCCAGGATCACCAAAAAAATATATGTATATTTCATATGCCTGTTTAGGGTGATTCGCTATACTTATCGTGTTTCCCATTCCATGACCAAACCCTCCATTTATAATGTATGTGACACATGATATCCTCTTTATGCTAGTACATGTATAAGTTTTAAAATGAAATCCGTTTTTATTTTCATCGTGACCTTGTGCCTTTTTCTTTTTTACATTATTGCACAATATATAGGATTTTTTTGTTGACCCAAATTTCATAAGATCCCTTGTATTTTTTTATTCAATACTATCTATGTTTTTTATTTATTAAATTGTCTTAGTAAAGAGTAATTCATGTGAATTATCCATTGTTCATTTTTGAGCTTGTCTTCTTTGTGTCGTCAAAAGATGTTATAATTATAAATCTGTTAAATTATATTTTATTAGTCATGTTCAAGAATGCTTGTGCATAAAATCAGCACAATGGACAATTTACATGGTCTTGCAACTGGCATTGAGGATAACCAGTGTTAAAGAAACAATTAACCCTTTGGTGCTTGCAGCCGCTATTTTTGCATTCAATTGAATTTCTTTCGTCAATAGTTAGATCTAATCTTGATCTTATCCACAATTACATTGATTCTTTAAAACTGTAAACATTAGTAATCTGAATAATTTTTATTTTGGCTAAAATGTATTAGAGATTGTCCGAATCTTCAGCCAAGACTAGATCTGGATCTAATAATTATCTTTTTCTAGATCTAGATAAGATTGTCAAAAGAAATGAAGAGAGATGGAAGGATACAAAAACCAAAACTAAACTACAATAATGTAGCCATCTAGATCTAGTACTTTACACATTGTAGATAGATCTATCCTATCATGTCGTATTTTTCACTGGTGATAATGATAATACATGTAGAGAGAATCTAGTAAAACTACTAGATCTTGATCTAGAATCTAGTACATAGTGCTAAGTGCCTAGAATTCTCCCGAACTTTCACTTTCAGCTACGGGAATTGGACGTTTTCAATCTCACTTGAACCGGAGAAATTTCAATAATATAATATATCTTATTAAAAAAAAAGATTAATACAGAAATGATGTGTCAAGCTGTTTATTTTCTTGAAGATAAATGAAATGGACGTGCTGAAAATGTTGATAATTGCATACAAAAATAATAGTCTTTGATTATATGAACTGAGATCATTGAGTCAATCGAGACTCGAAATATCGTAAAATAAAGTTAGTGTTGTCGAACACCTTGCAATTTTTGGGATTTCAAAATGCAATTTTCCGCGGGGCCAGATAAGTCAAAACAGGTATGCATGCACATAAACATACAGTTTAATACATGCAGTTGCATGTATAATTACAGTGGTATAATAGTTGAGCGCTGTGAACAAAGCTACCCATGTTCGCCATGATAAATAATGAACTTTTACTTCCTACGGTGTCCCATCCTGAAATAAACATGAGACTTTAACTTTAAGGAATGCAAAGAGTCAAAGAGGGGAGAATCGACTCTTGTACATGTTATATTGTAAATGGTGCTCAATTTGATTATTTGTGGTACAATTTTTTCAATAAAATTGTTTCTGATAAGAATATTATGATATTAATAGTTGTTGTTGCTATTGCTATTCAGACTAGACTCTTTTTTTTCCCCTTCATTGGCGTGAAAGAAAGGAATGTTTTGTTTGTGGTTTAAATGCTTTTTTATAAAAAACCTTTCAATTTTCATTCTGATTATACATGTTCATATATTATTACTATTACAAATGAGAATAAATAGAGATTGACATGACATACATTTGACCAGGATTTAGAAGTTGTTTCATTTGTTTTATTCCTTAATTGTTAAGTTTTTGTTTCGTTTTTAGACAAAGAGCCTTTTTCTCACTATCTCAGTCTTTTCACGTCTCTCTCTCTCTCTCTCTCTCTCACACACACACACACACACACACACACACACATATACGTACACAGACATACACACCCCTTCTCAACACACAGTGTTAAGCTTGCAAGACTAAGTGCTAGGCCTACACACGAATCAAGCATTTCAATAAGTACAGTACCTGTATCACTAGTTTGATACAAAAGTAATACATGTAGACAATAGGCCTACGGATGACAACTGAATAAGAGGATAAGGCTAGTAAGTCTACATCAATATAATAATGTTGACGCTTTAAATATACAGGTATTGATTTTCTGCCAAACCGCCATCCTAGTTAAAGAATTAGGAGTAGAAAAATGTTTATACATGCATGTTATATTAAGCTCGCCCTGCGAAAAATTGCATTTGAAAATTCTAAAAGTTACAAAGCGTAAGTGTTGAAATTGCGCCCAGAAATAGCAAATTGTTTAAATAAAATTGCAAATTTTGTTGCTTGAGTGGCGCTAATAGCACCAACAAAAAATAACCAAAATTACAAATGAACCGCTAGTAATGATAGAAATTGCATTAAGTGGCCACAATTGCAAAAAGATCGCAATTTTCCTCGGGGCCAAGAGAGTCCGAGAGAGAAAGAAAGAGGGGGAGAGAGAGAGGGGGGGGGGAGGGAGAGAGAGAGAGCCTTCTTCTCACTATTTTTTTTTTTTTCAGAAATCCGTCTGCAAGGATGTTGTGTCTTTCTATTTAGTTCATGACATTGTGAAAAATTATATGTTCAAGTATTTTGCATGAAACTGATGTCAACGAGACTGGGCGGTAGTTGGATGGTAAGTCCCGTTTGCCTCTCTTGAAAATAGCAAACACGTTTGCATGCTTCCGGTCCAAAGGTACTTGACCAGTGTTAATGGATTGTTGGGATATTTTGCAAAGATATGGAACTATTTCATGAGCTGCTTCTTTGAGTACTCTAGTCGGTATTTCGTCAGGACCTGCAGCTTTAGTAGCATCGAGAGCA
>JASKDV010018548.1:0-16651 GCA_032466395.1 Aegires albopunctatus | reverse complement strand
ATAATAATAATAATAATGATAATAATAATAATAATAATAATAATAATGATGATGATGATGATGATGATGATGATGATATCGCAATGGATTTAACCATCATAGGTAAGGACATACATGAAGATAAAAGGTACACCGCACTTCATGTCAAATTGTATATTCAATTTCAACGGTAGGCATATTATCTATTAACATTATTATCAACAACAAAAATAAGTAACCGAAATTCATTAAACAAAGATAGGCTTTTTTTTTTAAGATTATGTTTTAGTTTGTATTTAAATAGTCATTCCACTTAACTGGGCAACAATTATAGAGAACAAACGTTCGCCAAACCTTTTGTAATATGGGGAGATCTGATCAAAAATCGATTTGTGTCATCCTCCCAATGTTCACAATGTCGGGGAGACCGAAGATTCAAAAATAAAAAAGATGGAGGTATAATTTTGATCATAGACTTAAAACAAAAAGAGCAATTTTGATTCTATCTATTTACTTTCTAACGTAATTTGCCTAGTTCTTGAGATATATTGTTGCCTCTTTTGCAGACTCATAGTTGCATATTCATACAGTCGTGCTTTATCTTCGCTTACTGAAAATCAGTGGACTGCACAAAGTAAGTAGCACGAGCTGTTATGGATACAAGTAACTAATTAAAACTAATAAAGCATTGGCCTCCCGTGGAAAATAGAATACGGTATAAGATAGTCTATTCCCGGAATTGCTCCTAACTATCATAAATCACTCATTGAAATTATTTATTGATATAAATATATGTCTTACACCACTCTGTCAAATTCGTATCGATACATTGTCTCGGATATCTATTAGCACTGTGATTACCACTGAAAATCGTGGGACTCCACAAAGTAAGTTGCACGAGCTGTTATGGATACAAGTAACTAATTAAAACTAATAAAGCATTGGCTTCCCGTGGGAAAGAGAATACGGTATAAGATAGTCTATTCCCGGAATTGCTCGTGACTATCATAAATCATTCATTGAAATTCTGCGCACAAATCATTCCCTGAGATCTTCACTCTCTTTGAAATTGATAATAAGTGTCCATAATATGACAAATTTCTCGAACGGTCCTTCACTTCTCAACCCCAGCGATATGGAAATCGCAATCTGACAAAATCAGAAATCATTGTACTTTCCTTCCGTCCTTCAAGCAATCGCGTCGCATCTTATTACATAATTATTCTCGGCGGCAGTTTCTTTTCTCTCTTTGTCCCCCCCCCCCCCACCCCCCCGCCACAATGTGTTCATTTGCATAATGTATAATATGTGTCAATATCCTAGTTTATTTTGTTTTCATTGATATAAATATATGTCTCGGATATCTATTAGCACTGAGATTGTCAAATTCGTATCGATGCATTGTCTCGGATATCTATTAGCACTGTGATTGCAAATTCGTATCGATGCATTGTCTCAGATATCTATTGGCACTGAGATTGTCAAATTTGTATCGATGCATTGTCTCAGATATCTATTAGCACTGTGATTATCTTGTGTTCTTTATTATTATTATTATTATTATTATTATTATTATTATTATTATTATTATTATTATTATTATTATCATTATTATTATTATTATTATTTAATTTGAGTCTTCAGGTGTATGTTTTACAACTACCGTACGTTATTTTCAACCCCGCCTCTAAGGTCGCTGCCTCATCGGATGTCTTATTTCTAACCAAAACAGTGTTGACTTTAATCTAATTAAGAATCTCCCTAATGAAACCGGATAGATTGGTTTAAGTAAACAA
Organism: Aegires albopunctatus; assembly: GCA_032466395.1. Classification (NCBI taxonomy): domain Eukaryota; kingdom Metazoa; phylum Mollusca; class Gastropoda; order Nudibranchia; family Aegiretidae; genus Aegires; species Aegires albopunctatus. Next base: position 14,876 of record JASKDV010018548.1, on the reverse strand, counting down.
CTGTATGGTACCATGACATTTCTCCACACTGAAGGCGCGAATTGACAGGCAGCAATTACCATCGATTATGAGAGACATTTGCAGCTCTCTATTTGATGTTGAAAGATTTATAGAGAGACAGTGCAAGAATGTCAGAGGGTCGTGGATTGGGTACACAGGTGACTTGTATAACTGATACCATGAAAGTTATACAAATAAATTAGATAAATAAGCATTGTGATCCTAGCTTAGGTCAAAACAAGTTCATCTTTGCCATTGAGGTCAATTAATGACCTAGAATTTTCTTGCTACAAAATGGCGTCATCAATTTCATCATTCATTAAATCTATTTTTGCCACAGGGTGACTTACCCGGGATCATTAGTTTCATTTCCTGTTTTGGTCTAGTACAACAAGAATCTAGAACCAGTCCTACGCTTTAACGTGAGTTTTATTGTTAATTTGTATCTTTCTTAGTGGAAAATCCCTTTATTTCATCAGTCTGTTAATTTTCTCTGTCGGTTTTTTTGAAGGATGGGTTTTTTGTTGGGTTTTTTGGGGTTTTTTTTTTTTTTCATTGCTGGTTTGTTTTGCTTTGTGGTTTTTTGTTTTTGCTTTTGTTTTATTTTTTTAAACTAAGATGACCAAGAAACGTATTTGGTAAACATATTATATTATGCATGGTTTTTTTTTTTTTTTTTAGGTATCATTTTTAACTTTGATCAGAATGTTTATTATCTTATATGATTGCGCTATTTATAGTAATCGAACTTCTGTTTCATTTTGATGTCAGCAGTTATGGAAATTCTTCAAGCAAAAATAAAACATTTTCCTAAAAATATACAAAATGAAATAAAATCCCACATTCATCCTAGAAGGGAAATTGTCTATTGGTATTTACCATCACCGAGCGTCAGCCGTAAGAACAACGCCGCAAACGTAGACAATTCATGTAAATAACGTTGCCCAAGAGTTAAACACGATGTCTCCAATGAGATTCGAACCAGTGGCCTATCGCATGCGAGTCCAACGGCTTAACCGTTCTGCCACCGTGCCACTCTCTAGTCAGCTGATCCTTTGTAGGGCGTTGCTTCTCGAACTTTCTGACAAAACATCGAACAATCTCTTGCCAATCGGTTTGATTGTGTTGTTGTCATTCCCACCCAGGCCTGTATGTCGTCCTGTTCCCATCTTCTTGTTGGTCTTCCTCTTTCTCTTTTGTCTTCTACTTTCGCTTCCACCATGCCACTACGTTTAATTTATAGCATCTTTGGAGATACTCAATTAAAGAATTGAATAGTTTTGTTTTTCTATGTGCATGAGGCATGTAATAGACTATTATAGATGCATACTTTGATATAGACAATAGTCTGTTCCACGTCTCTTAAGTTGATAGGATAAAGAGTGCCAAGTCCTATCGGAGACGGACTATAATATCGGAGGTCCCATGTGTTATAATATACGCATGTAAAAGAACCCTTGGCTGTTTACAAGGCAGTCTAGGATAACCCTGATATCACCAAAGTAGTGGACATGGGAAAAATTCAATACAACGAAAAGTATACGGAATTATGTTGGCCTATATTTCCGGTGACATTATGCGTTTTATATAAGAAATAATGATACCGCAAATAACACCATGGAGAAACCAACTTCATCTGTAATGCTTTTATGGATTAACATTCACCAAAATCAAACTGAAGATAAGCAAGACAAAAAGCTAAGCGATACCATAGAGATATTCTCCGATACACGTGGGAAAGAGCGACTACACCGTTTATGCTTCTGTAGCGCTGCGCAGTCTTTTACCTCACAATGGTAGGGCAGGCGGACAGTTCGAAACCCTTGATAGTGATTATTTTCTCAAAAGAGAGGAGAGTTTATGTTTTTGTTTATGACATTTATTTTCTTCTTTTTCAAATTTTTACCCATCCTTTTTCCAACATGATTTATCATAATCATCAGAATCTGAAGTTTTTTTCTTGCTTTAATATACACCGCGATATCGACATCTCTCTTTGTGGGCGTTATCCTTCATATACAATAATGTATGAACAAAAAGTATATTTTTTGGGAGTAAATTTGCATTGAGCTTATGTACTCTAAACTTTAAACAAAGAGTCTTCTTTCTCTGGCGATTTTGATATTGATTGGGTTTGATATGTTAATTCGGAATATTTGCCATTTTGTTCCTGATTGACTATTTCCGATGTGTCTTTCACTAAAGGTACGTCGAGATATCTAAATAAGTGCCAATTTGTGTTTCAATCTTTGAGTATTAACTGTTCAATCTCAAAGCCCATCAATTTTTTTATTAACGCAACCACACTCTATCACATTCTATGTATGCATCCACTGACTATAAAATAGTAATAAAAAAAACAAAAAGAGGATAATAAATGACACTACTTGTCTCTCATCAACGTTGCTTGATGATCGTTTAAACTATGTTCGGCACGAGTTGGCCTATAAACCGGGAACAACCCGTAGCATCATAGGCCTTGTTGTGAAACAGCTGTTTGGAGTACTTCGCCCTTCTTCTCTCGAGACAACAACGCTTAACTCACGCGCGAGTCGGAAAAACGGAGTCGCGTGCGAAGACACTCCTGGCGCATGCCTCTGGTGAGCGTAGTGTGGTGGAATCACGATCTGCTTTCAAACGCAATGTTTCCTCTGTAAAGCTTTCCTGGAATTGTTGAATGTTTTATGATTTATGAAAGAAATCCGGAGCAAGTTTTAGGGCATACAAGAATCTATACCATTGCAGTGACAAAGTAGGTTTATAATGATTATTGATTTTTTTACTTTCTTCTTGTTCTTGTTTTATATCACAACCTGTAGATATATATTCAATGTATTTGTATAAATGAAAGAAAAAAGACCAATCTTTGACAAAAGCGTTGTCTGATACCTGATTTGCTTTTCTTCTTTTTTTTCTCTCTACACTGTCGCGTATACCTTTTCATGATGATAATAACAAGATAATGACAACTAGGACGATAACAACACCAATGAAAACAACAATAAGAATAGAGAGTGAAAATGAGGTGCAAGATAGATTATTTTCATTTGCATTTAACCCACGAAGGCCAAATAAGAGAAAGCATACAAAGTAATAGACCACAGTTACAGTAGAATAATCAAGAAAAGCCTGCCACTGTGGAAGCGGCGTTAAAGAAAATGACATCAGTTTTAATTGAAGACGACGGATAAATGAATATTATGCATACAGTGGGATAGTATAGAAATTTATCGGACTCTACTAGTATCAGACAATTCACGGGACTAATTTGATAATGATATTTGTGTCTAAAAAACATTAAAAGCTTATTATTAACGTGATAGTGGATAACATTATGCGCGATATTTATTTTTCTTCATAGTTTGAATCATTTATTTACCATGATCTATTTTTACCGTACATGTATTCTATTCTTATAAATTGCACCTTTTGGGATGAATGAAGTTTTATAGCATTTGAAATATTATTTTGTGGAAATTGAAATTCTATTTATTGTTAATTCAATGTAAGTTACGCGGTAAGATATAGGAATAAATGTATCGTTGAAGCTTGACGATGAGAATAGCATTATTTTTAACATAATCCATGTCTGATTAATATTACCTCAAAATATTTTCTACATCATTATTCAAGCAAAAATATGAATACATATACATTTCTTTACGGATATTACGTGAGCGGAAAGGCTTAGACGTTTTAATATTATATGACCAACAACAACAAATGAATATATAAATAAATAAATTAAAACCGATCAGCTTCCATCTTTCAATTTCACTCTCCTCCCTCATTTATATATTGTACATAATAAATGAACTTTCACTTTGTAACTTTTTGATCAGCAATAATCAATAATGAAATAATGAAGTTAAGCAAATAAGTTGTTGTTTTTGTTTTGCTTTGCTTGTGGTTTTTATTATGTTTTTGTTCTTTGGATGTTTTGTTTTGTTTGTTTCATGTTTTGTTGTATTTATTTGTTTGTGTGTTTGTGTTTTTGTTCGAGTTGTTGTTGCTTGCTTTTGCTTATGACTCGGCTTATTGTTGTTATCTTCGGATTTTAGTTTGATGATTTCGTATTTTCAGTTTGCCTTCTTTATTTTTTCTCATTCTATTTAATTTATTTTTTTAGTGGCGGAAAAGAAAGGGGGGGGGGGGATCTTTTGTCTGCATGTTTGTCTGTTGTTTTTGGTTGCCCTTTTATGTTTTTTTGCGTTTTTGTTTATCACTAATGTACGATCGAATAAAAACGACAGCTAAAGCTAGTTTGAAAGAGATGAGTAATAATGCAGCTCTTACAAGAGTGTGAGTGCTGCGCAAAGATACATTTTAGTTTATTGCAGCGCAAAAGAATCATTACGAACAATTGAAATGGTATCGATAATTTCCATCGAAGTACTTAGAATAAAGGATTGAATGCCTAAAGATTTCTTTAATTTATCAGATAGGAGGAAAAATAATTAAGAATCAAAATGTCGGGAAGAAAATGGGGAGAATAGAAAGTTCTCAACAAGAAATTCTAAATTGTAAATTTATTCGTTACTGAGATGAAGCCATTTCTTAACGTCTGTGTTTACCTAAAGTCTTCTTGCCTTGGGCTGACATATATTGGTACTTATGGTTCTCCAACTTTGTTAAAGTGTTTGCTACTCTTTGAAATCTTGGTTGCCTTTGTTTTAGACTAAATTGATTTCCATTTTAACCTTTAACGATAACTCTGCAACTTAGACTCAAAACGTCCCCTAGCATAATGGAAGACTGATGCAGAAAAATGAAAAAAGTTGGCACTGCAAATTTTGTCCTATGCATCTTTGCTTTGCCTACTGTCATTCGTAGAATACTTGGCAAAAGAAAGAAAGACCATCTGGCCTGAGTGAAATTCATGCACATCATGACATAAAGTTTTGTAGTTTATCTTAGCCAACCTTTATCAAGAGTAGAAAACGTAATGGTAGCGGGAGCCCGAGATGCGTTTCCTAGCGAGGAAGGCTGCTCTTTATCAGTATCGGTTTTTACCTTTTTTATTTGTTTGTTGTTATGTTTTTGCTTTTTGTTTAGTTTTGTTTTATTTCATTTTATTTATTTTATTTGTTTTTTTGGTGATGTTGTTGCTTCCAATTTATTTCATTGGATATGGCCAAATATGCATATATTAAAGAACCGCCCTTGTATTAAAGAGCATAAAACTTCAAGTGCTCTTTCCTGGCTGTCCTCGGATGCCTTTAAAGACATGTATTTAATACTATACCCTTTCAGAATCATTGATAAGCGCCGGGTGGATGCTCGTCTATTCCGTCATTATAGGACACACGAGGTTCCCAAAAAGCCTCTGTCGGTAGTTTAATTACTAAGAAGCGATACATTAAATTGTATTAAAAGGCTGGAATGCTCAAAGATATTTCATCGTGATCAGAGAGCTCGCCAAGCAAAGTCTTGAGATCTCTGCCTTAGTACACTCTGTAAAACAGCTAGACAGAAATCACACAATCAATGTCAATGAGACCTAATCTAAAATGTTGCTTGGTTGGGAGTTGGAAGGTTATTGAGATTTCAACTGCTCGGGATCGGAATTAGAGTTGTCCTTCTCCTATAAGACTTACAACTCATAACCTGAAAGTTCCCATAAGCGAAGCGTTCAAATACATCTGCCCGCTAGGCCCCCGGCGCAATCTTGCCTGCAGAGTGTGTGGCCGTTACAATCCTGGTCGCTATGTTACATGCGCTTGCCGTTGTTGACAAAGCCAGTGGGAGTTCGGATTTCTCGGCTACCACCGGCCACGCAGAACCCAGAACGCGATATCTGGTATATCCGTAGACATCAAAGGATAGCCTCTTTTATCAGTGTGACTAGATCAAGGGTTTCATGTCTAGCCCAGTCACACCTTAAATAGGCCCGCAACGATAAGGCAGATTTCCTCGGAGTCCAAATGTGGTGGTCCAACTCCAATTAGGAAATTTATAACAACTGGACCTCTCGAACGATAAGAGATGAACCATGTATAATCTTCCATACAAAATACTAGATTTTGTTGTCACAAAGTCTCATTATGATAAAGAATTCTTCCTACTATTTTAACAACTGGATAAATGACCAATAATGCGGAGTCTTTGCTCATAAATGTGTTTTTATTTCAAATACAGAATTGCGGTAAAAATGCAGATGGGATCTCTCGGCGACTTTGAGCCTTTGATAATTAATAATTGTCTCCATTGTATGCTTTCATTAGAGATGAGAAATATTTGACAAATGCGATCATTATAAAGAAAACTATCATCATTGGTAATTACTATAAAGCAGGTTTAGCTGATGGCCTATTATTGGTGAAATGATAGTTTCAAACAACAACAACAAAATATTTCAACGAATGCATCTCAAATTGTTAGGACTCGGACTTATGAGACTGATCCAGACTCTTACTGGAAATCTGCCGTGGAGTGCCTAAATTTCGCTCACAGCAGAGAAGGTCTTTATTGGAAATCTGTCGTGGAATGCTTTGAATTTTCCTCACAGTACAACAGCTCGTGTCACTAATGTCGAGTCCGCTAAGTGTCTTCGCGAAAATAATACATGACGGACATGATAATATTAATGCAACTGTTATTATCTCGTAAACGTCTGGATCATTTTGCCTTTATTAATACACCTTGATTGTGACACATTCTTTGGCACAAGCTCAATGAGCCAATCAGACAGCTTGTGATTCACAGCTACTTTGTTCTGGTGGTAATGTAAAAGAGCTAGAACTACATAAAAACTGAAGCGAAATCTATCTATACTAATATGTCATCACTTTTAAAGCTTTTAAAGGGATAATTGTTTTAAAGCTTTAAAGCTTTGAATTATGCTGGTTGAGAATAATACATCAATACATGGGGAAAACGAGGTGGTAAACTCCTACATTATGTAATCATCAGTGGATAACAAAAATACAAAATAAACCTAAACAAAACAAAAGATTGAATTATATAGCTTCTGCAAACATAGTTTGTATTTTTAAACGATATACTTCTAAAGATCGCTTTGAATTTGTGTGAAGATAACTCATACTATGAAAACAACGACTTTCATTTTAGTTGTAATGTTAATTTTCAGCCGTCTCTCCTTTTCTTTTTATTCTTTTACTCATTCATTTTCGTACCATTACTAAACAATTCGTTTTACCACAAGCTGAAATCGAAAAAAAAACCAACAACAACTTATTAGACAAAATAGTTTAGAAAAGACAATGTAATAACTGGTAGAGAATGGTTTACAAGGGGCTGAGTGAATGACAAAATATTTAGTCCAAATTATTATGGCATATTATACGAGTATAATTAACAATTATCAATGTTTGTTAATGGTTGAGCCCGATAGTATTTATATTCGAAGACAGATAGGATTTGACCTCAAGCTAATTGTTTTCTATTGTTTTATTGTTGAAACATCTTCATTACATGTCTATGAACACACAACTAAAAGTTTACCAAAATCTGGTATGTGGAGCATTATTTACTTTTGATTTAGAAACTCGAAAATTCGAGTAAAATTTAGCCTTTTGACGAGAGACCGTATCTCACTAGACCTGAACCAGTTTTACCGTTCGAAGGCTACATCCGCCTCGCGTCTCGCCTGCACGGTGTTGTGTTTACATCAAAAGTATGGTGTACCGTTTGGGCCCCATTTTATTAAACACGGTAACTTTGTGCCTCAAAGGATTTTCACATCGCTAGATTATTTAACAGTCATTGATGTTGAAAATTAATGTTAAGTGACTGAAGTTTGTACTTTTGTTGATGTCATGCGTGTTCGTTTAATAGTTTGTTCTTATTTTACTATGTATAATTTAAATCAAGCTATTTGAAGCAGTGTTTAGCCTTCATCACGATCATCACGAAAGTATTCGTTTTATTTCGCAGATTTTGTGTGTGTGTTTTTTCAATTATTATTATTAATATTATACAAGAGAGACGAAATTATGCTATTGTCTAAAGTGTATAACTAAAATATTTTAAAAGCAGAAACAAGAGAGACGAAAATATGCTATTGTTTATAAGTGTATAACTAAAATATTTTAAAAGCAGAATCAAATGTAATATATCGCACAGGAAAAGGCCTGGATTATCTCAGCATAGTCGCTAGTTTAGGACATGCGGTCATCATGAATGCCCGTTTATATCCGTATAATTCTTTCCCATAAATTGACCTATTGTATGAAGTTTTAAGTATGACACTCTGAAGCCTACGTTTAAAGATATAGGAATATTCACTATTATAAATGTCCAACGGTAACCTATTCCATAATCTTACGGTGTGGCTACCATAATTAGAAGAAGGGAGATTAAATGTATGATTGTCTGAATACCTCGTTTTTCCATTACTTTGAATAGTTATTGTTTGCAAACCGTGCTGCATTTTTATGTGTTTTCTTTAGTTGCACCCATATTACAGGTAAGGTTTAAATGCATTGTTCTTTTACCTTTTTTGGGCATATCATTGAAATATTTAATGCTATAGTGATATTTTTATTGTGACTTACTGATTTAATATGCTCATTCCGCCTCAGTTCATCGTCTATAGTTACTTCTAAATCTTTAGAACTTTTAGATTCTTTAAGACATTGATTATGAATTTCACATTTATAAATAATTATATTTTTCATTCTGCTTATTATTAGTGATTGACATAATTTATTAAATATCTATTGGTCGAAGCTTCTCCACCTCATTCTCATTACTTCCAACAGATCACGATGATAGCATGATTTATATCTAAAAATCATGTGGCGACTAAAAGACAATAATGTATTATTTTATGAAATGAAATGATTTATAATGATACACTTTATTTTTGCGATGACGATATCTGAATCATATAATTCTATTCTGTTGAAGAAGGATATTATGCATTGAATGAAGTTGAAAACAATGTGCTACATAGCTATTTGTGAATGCTACTGACATTAAGAGAGAGAGAGAGAGAGAGAGACAGAGACAGAGAGAGAGAGAGAGAGAGAGAGAGAGAGAATTTTACTTGCAGTGAAAGAAACATAATTTCGATTATAGAATGCGACCCAGTAAATATAATGACAGAATGTAAGAAAATTGTCATTTAACGATACATGTGCAGTTCCTTTACCGACTGTTTGTACTGGTACAAAAATATACTCCCAAAATGGTCAATTCGCACATCATAGTTTGGAAAGATCTTCAGGTTGTGATAGAAATCCATTAATTCAATAAGACATATTTTGCAATAGCATGCTAATGGCACCAGTTGTGATTTTAAAAGATCCTCAAATATGTAATTGTGCACTGACAAATTAACTCTATGAAGCAGTTAGACATTCTACATGGACTAAACTGTTGAATTAATGTAGATATTATCAGGGGGATTGCTGTACCAATTATATATTGTCTATTACAGATTGTTTCTCTCATTTCAGTAAACATATATTTCAGGAAAAAAGATTATGTTTGAAATGGTCCGTTGGAAACTAAAGTAAACAAGACAAAAAACATAATAGACAAATTATGAAGTACTTTTAATCTTACTTTTATTCTTTTAGTTTTTCTTTTTCGGGAATTGTGCTCTTCCATGACAATTTGGCCGGAGCAGATAGTTGCAAAAGCGTTCTCAGTCATCTAATATTATTTGTTATATGTGCATTTTAAAAGCAGAATATTAATTATATCAATTTATTACACGATGAATGCTAAATAAATTGTCCCATGCACAGATTAGTGAGCCTTGCAATGAATGGTACCGGTACTTTTGGCACTTAATCGTCACTGATCATATTAATACCAACAACAAAATCCATTTACTTTCTATTCCATTGAACAACGTAACTTGAACATTATAAAATCCTTGACGTTAACAATTAATTCTTTGTTACTTCTATGTCGTCCATATGTATGCTTCCTCGTTCACTATCATAAAGTATAATTATATTCTCTCTGATTCTTGATACTTTCTCTTTCGTAATCAAGGAGCAAAAACTTTAATACATTCACTAGATATACTTTATTCTGATTGTGAGTAAGAAGGGTTGAAGTGTACATGTACTTAAATATTACTTTTATAAAGGTTAGAAAGGTAGGCGCTTGTTTTTAGTTAACAAGATGTAAATTCTTCCATATTAATTTCCATTGTGGGAGATTGTGGCTTTCTTTGGTCACTTGTATTTGCTGGGTTCTTTCTTTGTGGGTGTGTGTGTGTGTGTGTGTGTGTATGTGTGCGTGTGCGTGCGTGTGTGTGTGTGTGTGTGTGTGTGTGTTGCTATTGCTATTGCTGTTACTGTTGTTATTGGTGGGAATGATAGAGATAGTGCTGTTGTTATTTTGGTTTTGGCCTGTTTGACACACGTTTATCTTAATGATCCCAGATGAAGTCTTGATTTGGATCTTGTATTACTGTTTCAGTCAACAAAGTAAAATTAAACATAATTATTATTAGTTTTCCATCAATCTGTATGCCTTTGTGTCTGTCTAATATTTTTTCTGTCTATTTTTGTCTTTGTTTTGGTTCACAGACCAAGATAGCTTTGTGCATTTAAGAATTTGTGGTTTGACATACATTGTTAGAATTAAATCAAAAGAAATAATTAAATAGATGCCCCAATCATGTGATTATTAGCCTAATCTAATTTTTGTAATATTTAACTCCTTACTTATAATTTCAATACCACCAGAACCAGACATAATTCATTCAGATAAATAAAACATGAAGCCGATTATTAGATTATTCTCGTATTTTACCGACACCGGCCGGCAAGGTGACTTGATGGGATCGAATCCCGCTAGACATGAATTTTCTCCATAGCCACTGGTGATTGGCGGTGTGTACTTAGGTAAGCATCTTTGTTCTATCTACCTCAATCGACTCAATTGTGGATAAGTATCTGACGCTGAGACATCGTTGTCCGTGTCCGAAAATTGTATAACCGTCTAAGAGGCTGCTGGTCTTGTCCTATGTGTTCCACGTTGCTGTCAGCTAGGGGAAGTGGAAAAAGTAATTATAAAAGCGTTTAGAGGCTATGGTCCATTGGTAATAAGCGCTATATAAGTGCACTTTTAGCTTTAATTTAACTTTTACAACGTTTCTTTATATTTAATGCTTTGGGGAAAGATAAAAGATGGTCACAATGAGTGTGAAAATTGGGAAAGATATTCATTTCAAATTTTAAAACTCTTTCTTTATCTTTCGTAGATCACACGTGTTCATATTTCTTCCTCATTATAATTCCAACTGTTATGTTTTCATGACTTGATCATGTCAAAAACATGTATTGTATCGCACAAAATCGTTGCCACTCTGTAAAATCTTACTTCTTAATGGATATTTATTATAATGACCTCTGACCCCTTAGAACCATTTTATCAGCCTCAAACTGTGTTAACTTTTGCAGTGACATATAGAAACACTTTTTCTTTAAAATTGATAAAACAAAATAGCTAAAAAATATTTATTTCTCGAAAAACAGTAAAGAAAATTGTCAAAATTAGAGCGAATTGAGAATATTTCGATTTAATGTCTAAAAATCTCTCTTTATCTTTGTATATTGAAACTCTGTCAACTTCTTTCATGGCTTTAACTTACAAGCTATGTATCTAAAATTTGGTCAAGTTAACCTTGCATAAATTCAAACCAAATCATTTTGTCACTAGTATTACCGGTTGTTTTTTAGGACCTTCGATAGAATGACTTTTGACCCCTATAAAAGCCATCTTCTACACCTCCCATTTTGGTAAACTTTTACTATGTCAAACTTGACATATTTTTCTACCAGTATTGCTGAAAAACGTTAGAAAGCAATTAGTTTGAGGTCGAGCCCTGTTTTTTAGATATTATCTGTCCTGGACTATTTGGTGCATTGCAATCAATCCAGAAGGAATATCATCATCATCGTCAGTTGATCACTTGATGGGATGTTCCCCCTTAAATGTTTTTGCGGAATAGCGCTAGATTCCCTACCAGTCTTCCTTCTTGTGTGGTTGTTGTTATTCCAAGCCAGTGTTGTTCCCATAATTTCATTGATCTACTTCTTCCTCTCCCGCCTTCCATTTTAGGCCTTCAGAATGTCCTTCTCATTAAAATTTGATGTGACCAAAGTACTTGCGCTTAAGTCTTTTGTTGACTTGTAAAACTGATAAAAGTGTTGATTTAATTCCAATTGTTCCCATTACTTCTTCATTTATTTATTTTTTTTAATTTATTTCTGTCTTTACTTATTTATTTTGTCCATGGTTTTCACAAGAACTTCCTGCAGACTTGATTTCGAAGGCAGTGATTTTTATTTAATTTGTTTGTTGATAGACTATGCTTTACAGCCGTAGGTTTTGGTAGAAAATACAGTGCTTGGTAGAATACTCATTGGGGTCTTAGTACATCAACCCTTCTAGATTGTTGCCATTTTTAGTAACTTTGCTGTTGCCATTGCCAGTCGTTGTCTTATTTCTTGAGATGTATTTTTTAACCATTTATTGCCCATCCCCGCTTCAAGATATTCAAAACTGTTCACTCTTTCAATTTCTTCTCTACTGAATTTTATTATAGCTGCTTCTCTGCACTTAACTATTATCATGAATTTAGTCATTTTCCCATCCAGATGTAAGGGTCACGGTGGCCGAAATGTTAAGCTGTTGGATTCGCATACGAAAGGTCGTGGGTTTGAATCTCACTGGAGATACCGTGTTTAACTCTTAGCCATAGTTATTTACCCGAATGGCCTGCGTTTGTGACGTTGTTCTTACGGCTGACTCTCGGTGACGGTAAATACCAATGACAAATGTCCCTTTTGGGATAAATAAGTGGAATTTTATTCATTTATTTATTTATTTATCCATTTTGTCCACCGTGTTGTTTCGTAAACTGCATGATAATTTTATAGCCCTCTCGTTGTTATGCCTAGAAGTGCAGTGTCATTAGTATATCTTAAGTCTCTATGCGTAGTTCTTGTATTGCTAGTTCATCGTTTTCTTCTTGTGTCATATTATTAGTATAGCTGTAAATCAACATCTTGGACAATGGTATGAAAATTGCTCTTTTCGAGTCCGTCGGCTATTGTGCATTTTCTCATATCTCTTCTTTTTTCTCCTCTTGCTTTTATCATATCTGCTTGGATGTTGTCGCATTCAGGAGGTTTTCCATCTTTGAGAGACTTTCAGTCTATTTACTTTCTTGTTTTCTTCATCCATGATGTGTTCGATAGCCGTTTGTTCGTCATTTAAGTACATCCCCTCACAATATCTTTTCCTTCTGTTTGTAATTATTTGTTCGTGTGGATAGCGAGGCCGTTTTCAATCGAGAGGCTGTGAGTTCGATTCCCATTGGCGCTTGGTCTGACGTTGAGTCCTTTGAAAATCTCTTTACACCTATTTTCCTCACCCGTTCAGGTGTAAAAAGAGTTCTGGAACCTAGATGGTCAAGTGCATAGTGGCATTGCACAATATCCCAGAAGTCCCTAGTTCGAGTATTACTTCGTCATCTAGCATTATCCTTGGGCAAGATAATTTATCCAAAAGAAAAAGTGGCCTAGGGACAATATATAAAGGCTCTATTTATTCATTTATTTATTTATTTATTTATATATTTATTCATGTATTAATTATTTTATTGAATTATGATTTTTTTAACTTTCAGACCGTGTCACATTTTGCCATGTCCATCGTTTACTATACAAAAACGTGCCTTAATTTCTTTGTAATGTGTTTAATTTCGTCGTAAATTTTCCTGCCCCTGATTCTCCCATGTGTCCTTTTTTTTCTTCTTCTACTTTATAAAGGTGCTTTCTACCATATCAACGAATATCCGGTGATATAATATGAGTAAAAGAATACTGGTATTTTGAACAGGTCAGACGCCTATTGACTTATGCGAGGGTTTTAATCTTTTACTCCCGAGAAAGTTAGATAATTAGCAATAGTTGTTTTCTGTACTACTGTCTTATGATATCATCTAGGGTTTAATCACATTGGAAATCAGACAACAGTTGAATAACAGGTTTATTATATTATGTATCAGTCTAGACAATGGATTTCTCTGTACGATAAAGTCAAGTGATTATTCAAAAATAGACAATATTATCATAAAATTATAATAGCAAAAATAAAAAAGGGAAAAAAAATTAAGATTGCTAATATCAATGTCATTAATATTTATATACATATATATAGCTTGTCAAGCTGAACTCGCATTGCATGAACGGATTTTTATCTGGATTTTATAATATAATATATAGATCTAAAAATTGTAATTAAGGAAGGGAGAAGAAAGTAGCAAGATGAATAGGCAGGAAATTGTTGAAATGTTATTTCGTACTTTGCTGCTCGATCTGATAGAGAAAAAAACGAAAAACTTAAAACTTATAAATGAACTTTGTTTAAAAATTCAACAAATCCAGCACCGAAGGAATATGTTTCGATTACGCTACTGAGCCACATCCATTAGAATAGCAATGCCAAAATAATAAAATAATATGGGAGAAAAAAAACAACATATATCGACCGAAATGGGAGAGAAGTCCTAATCTTTTATTTGCAAGTCCATCACCTTATCCATTCGGCCAATGTCATGATCTAATAGGAGCAATTAATGATTATGCTTTCATATAAAGCATGTCGTTAATAATATAATAGTTGTAAACAAATGAGATTACTGTCGTCGATGTAAGTTCTAAAATGACTGCACAATATCCGTTTGACCTTTGATAATAAATTGGTGTCCTATACATGCTCGGGACATTTAACCAAATAGTATATACTAATGATAATAATAATAATAATAATAATAATGATAACAATAATAATAACAACAACAACAATAATCATAATAATAATAATAATAATAATAATAATAATAATAATAATAATAATAATAATAATAATAATAATAATAA
>JASKDV010018437.1:0-16652 GCA_032466395.1 Aegires albopunctatus | reverse complement strand
CTCTCTCTCTCTCTCTCTCTCTCTCTCTCTCTCTCTCTCTCTCTCTCTCTCTCTCTCTCTCCCTCCCTCCCTCCCCCATAAGAAAATATGAATGATACAGAATGATTCAGTACTATTAAAAAGATTTTATCTCAGTGGGAATTCGATTCAGTATGTTACATAAATGGCTGGATGTTTGGGCTACAGGCTTGAAGATATGGATGTTTTAGATTGAATTCTACTTGAAATCCTCTTGGCATTGAGTTCCTGGTAATAAAAAATTATATAAAATGGGTTACAGCAAATCTCTTGTTCTTGCAACAAACAACTCTAGTCCTTTTTAGGATACTAGTAGAACACCTGCAATTTTTGCATGAATATTGCTGCTACAGTAATGTGATGTCGATTTGATGCAGCCTTATTTTGTTGCGGATCTCTACATATCATGTATAAAATCTAGATCAATATTATGGAAAACTGCAAATTCATGATATAATGAGTCTCTTTATAAATATCTACAAAAATAAAGCGATTTAGCACTATTTCTTAGTTCCAGATAAACCATTATGGAATGTAAAATGTCTGTATTGATCATGAAAGCCTGATCTATATTTTCTGATTCTATACTTTTATTGCTAGAGCTAAATCTTTATTAGATCTAGATCGACTTAACTCAGATGTAAATGCAAGATTTTAAGTTCTACAAATCAATGTCAGATTTACATATTTAAATTATGTATTAAAGGTTCCTTGTTTGCAATATTCTGAATAGGAATTTTCTATGCTTATTTGAATCTTAATCAACCATTGTCACCCATAATATGTTTTGCCATGCTTCATATCTTTGCTTGTCTTCAATCATCAATGAAATATAATAATTGTAAGATAGACAAGTTAAGTTTCAATCTGTTTTAAAATCAAATGAATTATATCTTAACTTTAATTCTCTTTTTTCCCATTTTCATCAGCTATGATCTGCGGCCTGTGGAACATTATTGATAAATATTTGTCAACTGTTCACCTTTTTAGTCAATTTTTTCTGGAGGCTGGTAATGTCAAATATGCTCGGACATATCTTGAAGAGGGTCTCAAGATGTCTCATTCATTTCTTTTAGATTCTTGGTAGGTTATTTATCTCATTACGATAAAAGGAATTACATGAAGTTGATAATAGCATGGTTCAGATGGGAAGAAAAAAAATCAAAATGTATTTTTTTCATAACATTTTTATGCATCTCTGTCAAACCCTTCTCTTTTCAATAAGAGGAGCAGATAGCTTAGTGGGTAAGGTGCTCGCTTACCAAGATAAAGGTCCCTGATTCAAAACTGTTCAGACTTGAACTTGAAATCAAAGTTTTCGGGTTTCCTTCTGCCTGATATCCTTAAATTGCAAGGATAAAGAGTGCAAAGTCCTATCGGAAACAGGCTATAATCTCGGAGGTTCCATGTGTATAATATACGCATGTTAAAGACCCTTGGCTGTTTACAAGACAGTTGAGGGAAACCTGGAAAAAAAAGGGAAAGGGGTGTATTCCATACAGCAAATGTCCTATAAGGAAATAAAAATGCAACAATTCTAAACTCAGGATGTATTCTACGTTTCTAAAGTTTTGTTATGTTTGTTTGGTTTTTTTCTTCAATTTTTATTGTTGTGGGATAATATGCTATTTTTAGTGGTAAGGATTATCAGTTATGCTATTTGCTTTTAATTTATCTTGAAATTCTTTGTTTCTTCATTTTGAGATATATCTAATTCATTCCTGGATTTTAGGCGTGTGGAGTTCCTATCATCTTTGGCACATCTAGCTTTTTATGGACGTGATTATATAAAAGATGCTAAGTACTTTACTGAGGTGAGATGCTAAGCTATTTTGATTAAGTTTCAGATAGAAGAAAAACAAAAATTTCTTCTAGTTTTTTAGCATGTGTTGCTTTCTTCATGAATGACATATTTTACAATTCACCTGACCCAGCATATTTTCATTTAGCACCTGGACAAAATGTGTGGGTCCAGGCAAAAACCCAGCTTAACTTCAAAATCGTAAAAATTAAAACGATGGTTGGAAAACAAAGTGCATTTATTTCTGAGCATTTTGCACTTTATTTCATCGAATTATGTTAAATAAGACCTAACCGAGAAAATCACATCCAGAATGTGCGATAGCAGGCATTTCATATAGAGCATTGGTGACACAAATTTTTTAAAATAAAACACTTCTAGTCAAATTTTAACATATTAAATGGTTGCAAAACAAGCAGAACATGTTTAAGAAATTGATTATGATAAAACCTCAAAACCTTTGGTTTGATCCAATTTTGACTTTGAGTGCCCCTACTCAAGAAATATACCTGGCAACTTTAGCCAGGTTTTTGCCTGGACCCACACAAATGTGGATTCATTGTGGTTATTTGATTTGACCATTATGATCCAGTCGTAACCAACATTTACCCTAAAATATCTTGAAATTTCTTCGGCAATCTCCTTAAAAGTCACTTGTCAAGGTCATATCTTCTTTATTTTTTATGTCACCCCATTTTTCCTTGTTACAAAGAGAAATATATTTCCCATTAAGCCAGTAAACTATTAAAATTTTACCATCTCTGTTCTGTTGTCATCGTCTTAGTGTTTTAGATTGAAGATAAATCACTTGAATTAATATAAAAGGAAACCTTTGTTATTGATTTTTTTAATTTGAAATCAGTTCAATTAATAGTATGACAATAATATCAGCATACATTTTGTTTGTTACTCTTTTGATTTTTGAGCTTTTTCCTGGTCTCAGTTTACTATATTGTTGCATTCTGCTTTTCTGTTGGTTAGTCTTCATGAGCATTAATTCATTTTAGGTAACAACTAAAATAATATTTGAAATTTTTTTCTTTCTGTTATAGATAAGACATTAAAACCCTAAGTTGAAATTAAAATACAATGTACCATCCATCTCACGTATGTCAACATAGCTACCAATCGTTCCTTATAACACAGATTCATTCTGTATTGGGACTCCTGGAGTCCATATTCGTCGTTGAAAATTCTTTTTTCTGCCTTTTCCGGGTCGCTACAGTGATTGCGGTGAATTTTCTGTTGTTTCGGCCGTATGTTCTGCAGTTGAGGGATCACTATGTTACCTGTCTCCTGGATATTTCGGTTACTTGTGTATATACATACTATTAATTATATTAAAACAGTTTCCGGGTCAAGAAGGCCTTTCCGAAGTCAGAAGAGGTAAAAAAAATATGCTGCAGGGCAAACTAAAACATCCTGTATCGTTAAAGAAATGGCCAGCCACTACACATCTCAAATTTCATCTGAGCTTCAGTCCCTACCAAACCATATGCTATTTCTACTGATGGCAGCCACACAAATGACTCAAAACTATACCCAATAATTGTGAATTATCCTGATTTTAATTCTGTCTATCAAACTTTCATGTCAAGCACCCCAATCAGAATTAATGTTGTTTTTATAACTGAGTGGACACAATGGAATGGCTTTGACATCTCCTAGGACATATATTTCAACCCTTTATAGAGGATATTTATGCCCAATGAGATGTCGTGGATTGCAATATAACTTGATTTTGAAAATGGAGTCATTCTTGTACTAAGATAAGCCTTAATATTAAGGTTAGAATTAGAATATTATGTTCTATCTTCTATTATTATGAAATTTTATCACTTTTATCCATGTTATTATGATAGTTCATCGTAGTAGTTACTACCGCGAACGAATGTGTTCCTTATTTATTTTTGAAAAGTTGGCAGCTACGTGTCAACATCGTTTATATCGACACCCTGTATTTATCGTCATTTCTAACTCTCCAACCTTAAATACACCCCCCCCATCAAGACCAAAATAGATCAAAATTTGTATTATGTTGGCACTTTACTTTAGCAATTTCTCTCCCCTTTTTTCCTATCATTTATTAGTTGATCTGATTATTCGACATCCTGCTTATACTGATATATATCTGACAGCAGCCCCAGTAATGTAAATTTAAGTGGATTGCACTATAAATATATATTTCTTTTGTTCATTTGTAATGATTTAAGCTAAATTTTGTGTCCCCTCATTTTTTATTCACAGAGTTGTCTTCACTTAGTTCACACTGTGACTGGAAAACCTTCCATTGTAGAGCATATACAAGCAGATGTCGATGGAGAGTGGGATTTTAGCAACATATTTTCCACTCAGGAAGGCTGGAATATTAAAACCATGGAAGATTGTGATTGCATATTGTGCTCCCTGCAACGCGAACCTGCTACCTTTAATCCGTCACTTATAGAAGCCAGTATAAAGCTTTTGTGCACTAAGGCAGAGGTTAGTAGTACCTTTTTAGATTGACATTAATTTCAATTTAAATACAGTAGTATTCGCGAGAGTGCCCTCCGGCTGAATGCTCGTTTAGCCTAAGTGTCCGCTTTTCCATCGAAACCATTCTAAGAGCCCGCCTGCTAAAAAGCTCTTGAGGATCATGTCACTTTAAAACGTTAGCAAATGTCAACCAACGCTTGATAATCTAACAGCGATAACTTTCCCAGGCTAGCAAACATGCGTTATCACTTAATTGCGTGGTTAATTCCACCCCTTTGGTACTATCAGCAAGGTGAGAAATCCCAGTGTGCCCACGCACTGATGACAGGTTGACTCTAAAATGGTGGACATCATGTGTAACTTTAACAATCAGCCAATGCACGGAAGTAGCCAGGGAGGCAGGGCAATGATCTGGACTTGAGCAGGCACGTTCAATGACCCAAGCTGGTTCAGAAGACAACATGTCCAAGTCTACCGATGTACATTAGACAATACAATCAAAGTTCACCTGGCGCCACAAAATGATCTGTCTGGCAGTAGGCCGAGGGGATTGTGATCTTTGTGATAATGGCGCAGTATAAATGTAAGAGGATTTCAAAATTAGTGAAGTTATCGAGAGAGGGCATACGACATGTTTGATTTTCGCAACCTAAATCAGTTATGACCTGCCTATGTCACATGTCTCAAATTTTTATGAAATTCATACAATTATAAGCCGTGGCCATCAACAATCACAAAGATTCGAAATGATTTCTAAAACAGTTTTTATGCTAAAAGCGAATTTAGAAATCAAAGATGAAGCCGAAAATTTTATTGGTAAACCCAAAACATTGATAAGTGATCTTTTGCTCTTCACCCCTTTTCTCACCCCCACCCCCCCCCCCCTCCCCCTCTTTCTCTCTCTCTCTCTCTCTCTCTCTCTATCTCTCTCTATCTCTCTCTCTCTCTCTCTCTCTCTCTCTCTCCTCCTCTCTCTTTCTCCCTCTTGCTCTCTCCATCTCCAACCTTCCCCATTCTCTCTCTCTCTATCTCTCTCTCTCCACCCTTCTCTCTCTCCACCCTTCTCTCTTTCCCCCCTCTCTCTCTCTCTCTCTCTCTCTCTCTCTCTCTCTCTCTCTCTCTCTCCCTCTCTCTCTCTCTCTCTCTCTCTCTCTCTCTCTCTCTCTCTCTCTCACACACTCTGACTCACTATCTCTGTATGTATGTACATTTTGTTCATGTATTTGAAGATAAAGGAACAAAGATAATTTATAAACAAAGTGCAAAACTCGTGAGTACTAACCCTTACAGCGTAATTTTGCCTAAGTGCCCGTTTATGCTGATTCCTGACTACCGGGCACTCATACTGTATCAGAAATACTATTTTAAGATATCATTAACTATTATCCTCTCATTTTTTCATACAGATTGTTATGATTTTCCCTTGATTATGTAGAAGAATTATAGCTGTGAGAATTCATAAACTGTTTATAAATCAATGAATTAATCTTCATGTTCTTGATGCTCATCTTTGAAAGATAACCTAATTCTTTCCTGGCAAATAAATGGAACCTGGTTGACTCCATGTAATAATGGTTGACTCTAATACAATATCATTGATATAGTAGTTGAGTCAATCAATAAGTTCCATTGCCTTTTTGTTTTGTGTTTAGAAATACTATCTAGACTGCTCTACTCTAGAGGGATATATATACTAGTGGCCATAAGTTCTGCAAAGCCAACTTTCTGTCCGTCGTATGGAAAGTACACTGGGTTTAGCCAAAGCCAATCAATTTCCAAGAATTATTAACCATTTTATGACATGAACAACAAAAATGATTCCAGCTAAATCTTTCTCTTCGTCAAAAATTGCTCTATGCATTATATAATGATAGGGTGGGTGTAAAAAAATGCCACTCACGTAAGGATTGTTTAACACATTGGCAATATGGGGTCTGGCATTGTCGTGCTGGAAAAAAGGCAGGTCATTCTGATTTTCAAAGAATGGTACGATTGGATCCAACACTTCTTTTACGTATAAGTTTCCAGAATCGTTTCTTCACAACACATGAAGTGGGGTTTGATGATGGTACGAGAATCTTTCCCAGACATGAATGCTTCCTCATCCATATCAATTGTGTTGGATGACATATATGCTGCAGCATATCGTTCCATCGAATGCTGCTAAACTCGAATTCGACGATCAGCAAACGACAGATTAAACCAAATTTCATCAGGAAAAAAGTAGATCGCCGTTCTCCCCTCATACAGAGCTACCAACCAATACATTTTTTTGTATTGTGTTACCAATCTGAGACAAAAATACAAATTAGGTGATAAAAATTTAAATTAAACAAATCCAAGTTTTTGTCGGTTTTCACCTCAAGACAGTGTATAACAGGGCTTGTTGGTGGCCTTTAACTTGGACATTGCGTGTTTAGTAAAGGGTGCGTATTAGTATGCCAGTATTTTTTTAGAATATTTTATTAGCATTTCAACTTAGAAAATTATTTCATTTAGGGTAATCTACTCTTTTTAATTGGATTTATATATTTTAACTGGACCATGCATGTGTGTGTAGAGTCAATATTTGAGATTTGATGTTATAAAATTATTAAGTATGACGATATGTGAACATCGGTCGATAGAATACAACATTGCAGATGAAAATACAAATTAGGTACTCTGTGGATATAAATTCTGCAAATCTTAGGGTGGCAGCTCTGCCTCATACAATGACAATTTGCCCTTGCCCAAGCCAGTCTGGTGATCCTGTGGAACTCAGAAATTACTTGACCAATGAGTGGCCCCCTATTTCTTAAGCCTGCTCAGCGCAGCCAACGCTGAACCGTTCTCGCAATAACAGGTCCTCATGCTCCTTCAATTGTCGCAGATGTCTGAACAGCAGTTTGAAAACTATTTCGAAGATGAGTAAGCGCGATATGTCAATCTTGCACTTTGGGTGTCGCCCTTGGCTGACCGGACCTAGGGCACTCATCCACGGTGTGTTTCTTCATGGCGTTGACTCAGCCTCCAAATTGTGGAATGGTGATAATTAAATCTCCTTGCCACCTCCGTGAATGAAAAGCCACTGCGAAGCATTCCAATGGCTTGCCAACATTCTAGATTGGATAATTTAGACATTCCAAAAACACAAAGAAAAGATGATTCTTTAAAACCTGCAAATGGCTTTCTCCTTTTTACTGATAGAATTGAACGTGTTGTAAATTTCATAACAATCGGATGTTTAGAAACGAGGCTAAGAGCAAAAATGTTGATTTTCATGTAGTGGGCATAACACACAAACAAATTGTCATACATACATGATAACAATTTTGAAAAACAAACAAATAGTTGTCCTTTAAATGTGTCTAGTGAAAATTGCTCACTTTTGTTTACTTTATCAGTCTTGACAAAGGTTATGAAAGCTTTTGGGGACTTATGGCCACGGGTATATATCAGGGGCCTCAATAGTAAAGGAAAATGTAGGAATATCAACTGCGGAAATCTATTGATTAATTTTCAGTCATTTTACTCACATTTCTATCCATGTTGATAATTTCAACATCCCAATTTTCATTTCATTTCAGCTCACTTTGCAAGAGGACAGAGATAAATGTAGAGCCCTCTATAACCTGCAATCTGCCATGAAATTGTGTAGCCACTTGAATGAATTATCACTCACCAAATATTTTGAGTCCAAGGCAAGCTTAGAGGACAAAGCTACTCTTTCCCAGACTGGTGTAGAATCATATAAGCTTTTACTACTGGAGACAATGTTGAAGATTGCACAGGTTTCCTTTCAAGCTCTTTTCATATTCTCAGGAGAAAGAATAGAGTGTTTAAATGATAAGCAAATAAGTGAGATTGCTAAAATCAAAGAGCTCTGTAATACAATCATAACCAGAGGAAAGACTTTGTTTCCCAGCTATAAGGCCAGCATCATTATGGCATCTGCTCAGTTGATACAAATCCAGCTGGACTACTTCCCTTGCTGGTATGCAGAATGGGATGAACTGGTGGTTGATGCAGAAAAGATGGAAGAGGAATACAACCTTTCTGATATTGTAATTGAATTAATGATTGAGGAGGAACATTGGAACACAGAACAGCAATGTAAGTTTAATCAAGGAAAGCAAACTAAGTGCGATGCTACTCCGATTTCAAGATTTGCTAAAAGAGGAAGCAGCATCAAAGGAGCTGTTCAAAAGTCCACAGGGTCCAAAGAGCATCAAAAGAACAGTACAAAGTTGTCTGAAAAATCCATTTCCAGTGCCCCAACAATCTCTCAAGGATCTGTTTACAAACATAGATCACTGACATCCAGTACAGAATTGGGAAGCAAGCCCATTGCTAAAATCTCCAAACAAAAGCATCAAAGTGCAGGAAAGAGTACTAAAAACATTGACACAAGTAGCAACAAAAGTATGAGGAGTAGGAAATCTGGAGACCAGTCAGCTATGAAAACTAAAATGAGTAAGCCCTCACCTATCCTTTCTATAAACTCAAATTTTGATCTCTACGAGGATATTGAAGAGGATGATGAAACTTCCATTATCAGTGCTACTATTAAATCAAATATCAAAGCTACTATTAAATCAAATATCAAAACCCAGAAACTGGCAAGCCAAGAAACCCAAAAGGTGGTAGTTTTTGGAGAGCACATTTCTTGCAATCTCAGTGACAATGAAGATAGCAACCAAGGAAATTGCCCATCTCCTTTGACCAAAGAATTGTCTAAAATGAAAATAGACTCTGTTGATAATAAGCAAGACCAAAGTAGCTTTTCCAAAGAAATTGATAGTAAGATTGAAAATTGTCAAATGATGGAAAAGCAGTCCATGAAAAAAAAAGGCAGAGGCAGAGGGACAACAAAAATTAAGGATTCTGCTCATAGACAAACATTGCCTAAAGTTGCTGGATCCCTAAGTCCTCCAACAGTAATCCCACAAGAAGAGATAAATACCATAAAACAGCAGAACAAAAGTACTGACAGTGTTATCGAAAGTACAAAACCAAAGGGACGGATATTACGTACTAGGAATTCAAAGGAAATTGATTCTACTTATACTGCACCAAAGACAAGGCAAAGGCGAAGAAAAGGAAAATCACCAGAGGTAGAGTCACCCGAAAAGAAAAGAGAAATTTATGCATCTGATGGAATAGAAATTTCTCTAGAGACCTCAAGACCTTCTCTTGAACTTTTATCAAGTCCTTTTGACTTTAAAGATGACTTTCAGTCTCAGAAAGATGTACTTTGTTCACATAATGATAATTCAATAGATGATTCATGCTCTTCTCTGAGTCAGATTCATAATCTTAGTCCACTTGTTGCCAATTTTGTTACTGGTCAGTCTTTTGATACATCTTCAGAAATGTTATCACCGCAACTAGGCAGTAAAAGTATTGACAATCCTCTCAATAGAGACTTGTGGTCCCCCGTGGAAATACCTAGAGGTCGCCCACGTAAAGTGAAACAAGTTGAGGAAGAAACTGCAATAGATTGTGAGACTCTAAAAATTTCAAAAGACAAAAAAATGGTTCCCTTGACCAAAGTACAGAAGAAAAGAAAAAGTATTGAAAAGGCTCGTGGAAAAGATATGGAGAAAGAAAATATTGGTACACACCATCAGGTAGAATGTGTCACACCTATAAGGACAGGTAATTTGACCAAAAGAAATGGCGCTTCAAAACTCTCATTGAAAAAAAAGATTGTAGTGCAGATAGATGATGGTTTGTCTGAGATGCAGCCTACAAAACAAGAATCTTCTGTTGATTATTCCTCTGTGGATGTGATAGATGATAGTTGTGAGGAAAAGATCAATGATAGTTGTAAAGAAAGCCAGACAAATTCTACTGCCTTTGTGCACTGTGATATCTCTTTTAATACAACAGAAGGTCACAGTAACCCTGTCAGCTCTTCTTATTCAATTAAAAGGCAAAATGATGTAATTGAGCATAAGTCAAATATGGATATGTCAGAAACTCTGGCTTCATTGGACGCAATTGATGCTAGTCATGGGAGTATGGAAAGCAATTTCTACGGAGACCTGACTGATGAAATGACTGTCAAGTTCTTGAAAGCCACACCAGGTAATGGATTTTAATAACAATTAGCCGACAATGATTTTTAGAATCATTTGATTTAAATTGTCTCCTTACCTTCACTGACTGTATATATATGGTGTCCAAAATGTCTTTAATTATTCTTTAAAAAAATAAATTGATGTACCTGGATGAAATTTTCTCACAAGAACATTGTTTTAAAAGAAATTTGATACGAAGAAAGAACAAAAATGAATGAAAAATACTACAGACATTTCCATTACAATATAAAATGTCTAAATGGCAAACAAGCTTTTCAATTGAATACATATTTCTATATGACAGTGACAAACAAGCATTTTCATTAAGAATATTGCTTGCCTTTCTCCAGAGCAATACATGTTTATTTTTCTTAACTCAGTTTCATGTATGTAGGGTCTTAAAGAGTAAAAACAAGAAAGAAGATCATTTCACATAATTAACATGGCAGCTCCTCATTCCACTGGTACATGAGATGATTGACTGATTTTGATGAAAAAAATGTTGGAGCAAAATATTGCATCTTCCATGACAAGAATAGATCATTTGGTCTGAGAAATCCTCACAAGGAAATAGCAAATTCCTAAATACCAAACAAGTACACTTTAAGGGGTCATTGACAATTTATTAATTTATCCAGAAGCCTATTGAACTGACCTCTAATATGATTTACTTTCTCTCTCAAACAGATGAACAATTGCAAAAGAATGCACAGGAATTACTAAAGGGATTCAGGAAGTTCCCCCCATCCTTTCTTTATAGTCAGTTTGCAAAATGGCTAGCACTGTGTCGGTGGAATCAATCTCTAAGTGTTCAAGGTGGGTATTTATTTCACCTCTGAAGATAAAAAAATTGTTAATATTTTACCTTCATTAATCATTTAATTATCTCATTTGTTTGATAGTTTCTATTGTGTGAAGAATTTGTTTTTATACTGATTGTAATTTGTCTGATGAGTAAAAAGTTAATGTGCTTTACCATGACATGTCACATCTTTGGATGTTGTTTACATCCACAAGATGTTTTTAATGATGACTTTAAAGTCTAGTTGCTGTGTGCAAAATGTATTTGTTAACTCGGTTAACACAATTTACCAAAGCCTCTTGAGTCAAAGTGGACAATGGTAACTCTTAGTTAATAATATTGCCTGAGAAAACATGCATTCTTTCTTCTTCTTTTTTTTATATCCTTATTCTGTTTTGAATGCAAAGTTTTGCACCAATGTCAAGCTGTACCATAAAATCATACTACATAATATGATTTGCCCAATTTAAAAAAGATGATTGAAAATCGGTGATTAGTTTTATCTTGAGTGAAAATATGAAAGAGATAAGGCAGCTGCAATATACCTAATACTGATTACACTGGTATTTATAGTCATTTATTTATCCTGAAAAATGAATGTTTTAGTTTTTATTTAGGTATTGCATGGGGGTGCGATTTTGTATTATTTAATCATAAAAATGTTTTTCTTGTGGTTGATCTATTGAAAAAGATCATTATGCCATATCTTAACTTTAATATCATTATTGTTAAAGCCATCAGTCCTATCTCAACTCTTGATTTACTTTGTCCATACAGATGACAAGCATGTAACGAATGAAGGACCAAGTTTGCACAAATCTGTTGCTGCTCTACTGACAGAGTCTATGCATGTGTCCTTTTACCATATGTTGAAACGCAATCTGAGTCATAAACTCAGGTATATGATTATTTCAATGTTTAATCTTTTCATCAATAGCTGTAGTTAAACCACACCTGCTCAATGCATATGGGGAAGTTAATTTTAGAATTTATGTATGCATATAAATTACGCAGTGGCTATTTTTACGGTACCGTAAAGAAGGTTCTCAGGGCTATTTTTACGGTCATGTAATGACGGACTTCGGGGCTATTTTTACGGTCCTGTAAAGAAGTTTCTCAGAGCTATTTTTACGGGGAGCGGATAGCTCAGTGGTTAAGGCGCTCGACTACCATGCCAAAGGTCCCTGGTTCAACCTGTGCAGGCGTGAATTTGTAATCCAAAATTTTTTCGGGTTTCCTTCTGCCCCCTTATCCTTAAGTTGCTAGGATATAGAGTGCCAAGTCCTATAGGAGACGGACTATAATATCGGAGGTCCCATGTTTACAAGGCAGTCTAGGATAACCCTGATATCACCAAAGTAGTGGACATAGGTTAAATTCAATAAAACAACAACAACAGCTATTTTTACGGTGTAGACGCTCTTCTGTTACTGAAGTCTCTTTCACTTATAAAGTACTCCCAGAGTCTCAATAAAATTTGAAATTCCCGAGTGTCTCAATAATCTTCTATTGAGAGAAGTGTACTGCATTTAAGAGCTAATGATTGTGAAAGAAGCAATGAAGAAGCTTAGAAGAGTCTTAATATCAAGATCTAACATGATATCTAGGTCCGCAATAGACCTAGTTACATACAATATAGAAAATATAACATTTGCTAACACAAGGACAGAAGAAAATAACTACTGACGTATCAGCAACACAATTATTCTTGCTTTGACACCCCTCCCACTGTCAAGGGATGCCATCCCATTCACACAAAGGGGCGTATAGGTCAATACATCCACTTTTGTGAACATGGACAGATGCAACAGTTTCATTTTAAATCACACGAACTGGAATATAGACCTATATGCCTCTTCGTGAGAATGAATAAAGGAGATAATCTTATACGCCCCTTTTCGTAAAATGCGCATATAACAATGATATTATGATATTCAAGCGACGGATACGCTACTTCGTGAGAACATAGATCTTGATCTCAGCTTTCAAAAACAAGTAATAACTCAATATCTGAAAAATAGCCGATATGCCCCTACGTGAGATGGGCGACGATACATACATATATATACTAGATGCATCATTATGTAATATTTTATTTGTTTATGAAAAACCAAAACGAAACAAACTCTACTCTCATAGGATACATATACATTTTTTAATAAAATACAGTTTAATGGGATAAGTAAAGTAAATCCTTATTTTGACTCTGGTGGTATTTTTCTTAGCTGTGGCTACAAATTGTTTTGAAAGCAGTTGGAACTCGCCTTATTGCTACAATTGATATAATTTTCCCGAGTGTGATAATTGTAATAATATGTCATGGGACAATAATTGGATTTTATTTTCAGTACTTTGGTTGCTTTCATACATGACCTTTCTTCATAGATCTTAGCAATGTACTGAGAGAGTACCTTCTATTCAGAAATTTTCTGTATTTTGATAAGTTTGAACCCAGTTATTCTGAAATCCCGATTAAACTGAAACTTTTTCAATAAACAGAATTTTTTCTATATTAAATAGACTGGTTAATCTGGTTTATACTGAAATATTCTTTTGGCCAGTTGAGAACAGAATTTGTAGAAATTCTCTGTCAAAAGTCAAAAATAACACCAGCCACATAGAAAATAATACAACAAAGAAAAACAGACAGAAAATGAAATATAAAAAACCCACTGTATTGCAATGGATGGCGTTCCCAAGTCTGCATATAGAATGGCTGATGCAGTATTTCCCTTCTTTGACGTATAACTTCCAAAATGCTATTGTAGCATACTAAAATACCTCTACACAGCAATGTTGTGTCATTGTCACTGATACAGAAATCCCAGTTATACTGGTCCTACTGGAAAAAAAATTTAGTTTCAAAATATATAATGTACATAAAACATTAAATTGTTTTTCCATATTCTAGGAACCACTTAGAGGATGCCTTATCTATCAACTTTCAATTCTCTTGTTTATCCAGAAAATGCAAAGAAAGTACTAAGAGGAGTAATGACAAAAATGCCCGTAAAGGAGAATGGTCATCTCTAGGGAGTGAGGAAGTTGCAAAGGAAATGACAATTCTGGACTCTATTCTGGAGATGGGACAACAAGAAGAATGTATTGAACAGGCATTTGAAGCCCGCCTTAAAAATATTCCTACAGGTCTGTATTTAATTTTGCTTCCCACTTTGCCACTATCTATTTAACACCTAGGTAGGTTGAGGAGAATTGTAATAAAATCTTTCACAAAGATTCAACACTGTAAGGGTATCAACTCAAGATTTACAATTCTGAAACAACATTCTAGCCACTGCCACAACATGAATCTTAGTTGTCATTCAGTCTGTCAACATCTAAGCCATATGGGTATGGCATACAAGGTCTTACAGTATGATGTACATCAAACAAATTCACAAAGAAGGGCACCATTGTCAATCTCACTTAAAATTCTCATTTTGTTGAATGGGTTATGTTTTGTATATCACTTGGTCTTCCTTTGAAATAAAAAAAATTCTTGTAGGCTGTTCTGAAATGACTTCCCTCTCTGTATTATATGATATTATTATTATTTTCATGTTAGAATGGACTGTTGTACAGATATCATTAGTGAACTTTAGTGGCAATGAAAACCAAGGTGGTCAGGTTCTCATCACCAGGATGACATCTGATTTGGAACCTCTCACTGTTGGCGTACCATTAAACAGATGGAAAAGTGTAAGTAAATGAGGAGGGCATTTTAATTAATTTTTTTTTTCTAATTAATTAATTTATTTATTTAGTTTAGAAACTATTCTTGTAGTGTATGATAAGTACTTATAGATTAATTTACTACTTCTTCTTTCTCATCACATTATTATGTTCAGAATTGTATGGAATGGACTAATTTGTTGCTTGCTTTATCATAATTTAAGTATTTAATTAAAGAAGTTTGTTGTATTTATTTATCTTCTATAAATTTGTGTCCCACAGTGTTTATTTTATGCCATGACAAAATGTGAATATATATTTAAATTTATTTTTCTTGCTCTTTTACTTCAGTAAATGTAAAAATGCATCTTTCTTCATATACGCCAGTTCAATTCAAATATGAACAGTATACTTTTACTGTTATAAAAGTCTTTGTTCTTGTTTTAAATCAGTTTATTGTTTTCTTCTTACAGCTGACCTATCTGAGGCATGTACTTCAAAGTTCAGTAAAATATGATGTTGAAATAGAAAATGATCCAGAAAAATATTGGACTTGTCGCTATAAGAAAGACAAGGATATGAAGGTAACATCTTTAAAATCATATTAAATTTGACAATGCATAGAATACCAAATAATAATATTTTGATATTTTTACAAGCTTTGGCCTATTTTGTTTTGTTTCACCCTGATTTGTTTCTGTCTACATATTTATTTTATTTTTATTTTATTTTTCTCTTTCATTTTTTAACTGTATCTTATAAATGATCCTATGTCTGTGGTCTTTGCTCTGATAAGGGTGAAAGTGAATATGATGATGATTTTCTTGATTATTTCAGGTTACGAGAAATTTTACTAGCTTTAGGTAGGTTAAATCATTTAGAAGTAACTAATCCATAGGAATTTTGTTGATATTGATGCTGACTTAGATATCTTATTGCAAATGGTTGAAATGCTGACAGCTTTGTCTTCTTTTTTAAGGACTTGGTTTACATACTGCAAGAGGAATTTTTGTCTGGGCTTAAATGGATGCTTTGTGGAAGGCAAAGCCTCTCTCAGGAATCCAAATTAGTGCTGGATGATGCCGTAGATAGCATCAAAGAAAAGCTAAGGTTATTGGCTGTGAATCCAAAGACAGTAAGGGTAAGCTATGGCACATGGCTGCGTCACTAATGACTTGAATCTCTTACTCTTCTAAAATAAATTGTCGACAGTTATTTTCTATTACTTCTTCTTCTATAAAGAATAATTCTTACCATTTGTGGAGATATCCTTCTTCCCTTTGTTCTTTAAATTTAATGGTATTTTGTATTTTTCTATTTGATGAATAATATTGTAAATCCAATTAAGGCTTTCTGTTATCTTTTTTTCTTTAAGGTCGTGCTGGAAGTTCTCCTAAATGCTAATGACAAGGATGTGAACTCACTGTTGCAATGTTTATGGCCGTCAAATATTGTGCAACTTGTTACTAATGTTTTGTTCAATGTGAACACCAAGATTAGACAATTACCCAGCTTAAAAGATCCTTATGAAGAAATGCAGACACCAGTGATACTCCTTTTAGATAAGGTGAGAGAATTTATATTACATAGACAGACCTGTAAATTGTCCGCCGATCGACGGAACTCCGCCATTCCGCCGATCGACCTCTCCTCCCCTCTTGGTTTGTCCCAACCCGGCCCCTTCTCGCCACTAAAGAGCAATAAAATTTTCTGCCAGTCTGCCCGTGGTGATTTTTTTTATGACCCCTCCCTCCCTCTCACGCATTCACTGCTTGGTCGGAAACAAGCCATCGCGCGCACCGCATGGTCCACGCCCACA